>JAUZST010005282.1:0-15692 GCA_034779995.1 Parotocinclus haroldoi
TCTTATTATTTTCTCCATGTACGTAAACAAAACAGAACCAAACTCCTGAAAAGATTATGTTGAAAATGGAACATTGCTCCCTAATTACACTTCTTAGCTTTACTAAGTAGCACTCAAAACACAACCGAAATTTATAATGCTGCTTTCTCGTCATCAAACAAACCCTTAAACATGTCGCTTAAACTAACCCTTGAGTGGCAGAAACTTTTTACAGTTGAACTATATTATGAATTAATCTTAGTAAAAGCACTGAACTGTTCATCTGTGAATGACCGGCACAAAGGGGGTTAGACGAGAGCGCCTGATCTCTGATTGAAGAAAATCACGCTAAAAAGCAGGTCAATCTGTTATAGTGTATATCTGTATATAATGGATGTTTTGATAACTACAGGGTTTACCTCTCCTCCCAAAATTACACAAATCTAACGCATTGAAACAGTTGCCAAATGTAATCAGTTTTTATTGTTCAATTCGGCTAAAGTATTTTCACTCGTCCATTCAGGTTTTACATGAATCCATGTTGGCAATTTGCTGACTCATTGCTGTATAAAACCAGGTTTGAGTTTCAGCAGTTCCACCCAACTACGCAAGGCGTCAAAGGCTGGGTTCATACAGCAGGCAAAGTGGCCCAAATGCGATTTTCGGAATCGTTTTAATATGCCCTATGTCAGACATTTGTCTGAGTGGTTCATGCTTCTAGAATCAATGTGCATTTGTAAAAGAGCAACGCTACGCTTCACATGACCCCGCTCATCCAAATGTAAACAATTTCACTGGAGTCAGCAGTAATAGGCACTTCTTTAAACATCTAAGGTTTCTCATTCTGGCTATATGGCCATGTATTGGATACGTATCAGATCTAGGACCACATGAAATTGGCTCAGGTCAGATTTGAAAAGATTAGATTTGTGTCTGTGCATAAACATGCACATAATAATCCAATAATGATCGGCTCTCTGCAGTTATCTGATTATTTAAGTGGATATGTATACAGCATACCCTGATCTAATAATCATATTAAATAATTTGTTAAAGAGAGCTGGATTTTACCCCAGCAATCTGAGTACTAACAACATGTATAACAGTTACCTGAATATAATTGGATTTGACAGTCTGTGCATGTGTGCAAAGCGGCTAGCGGAAAAAATCCATGGTTGCCAGTTCTGCTTATTCTTACAAGTGGCAATCGGTTTATTAAAATAAACATACTTAATGTCTCAGGAAGGTCAGGTGAGAATCCCCCTGGTGCTGCAAAAGCACCCCTGCAACCCTGACCATCATAATTGAATATAAAATGGGGAAAATGTATTTCTCTCAACAAATCGTAGATGCTACAGTACAGAGTACAGTCCTGTGCTTGGTAAATAATTTATCACTATTGAGTCAGAGTTTTATTTAATTTACTTTTTATTTGTTTGCTGCTTTTAACAATGGACATAATGTACAGGTTACAGGAGCATGTGGTTCATGTTGTTGTCGTGTGTGTGGACATTCATTTGAATTTTCCAAGCAGCTACAGCTCAGTGGCAGCAGCATCCAACTACGACGCATGTAGGCTACAGGATATGCTGTAGGCTGGGCCAGGTGAAATTTCCTAGGTCATAGCACGCAACAATGTAAACATACTTGTAGAATGAGGTAATTATTCCAAAAATGTAGGAAGGCTTTTCCAATGTTCAGTTTTCCAATGAATGAAAACTTATTGTGTGCTTATTATACCACCTTCTAGAGATTGCTTTAATTGAAACAATTGTACATCCTTTTTAAAATTCGGCACGTAGGCAATCAGCATACCTTTTGCTTTTTAAATGCAATAAATGACTTTATTTATTTAACAATCATAATATTTGACAACTGTAAAAAATATTCTGTCATACATTAGCTAATATTCAAATGATAGGTAGTTAGGAGTATAACTATATAAATATGCAGAATAACTTTATAAGTTGTTGCATACTAGACTTATTTAACTTTGGTCTAAGTACTATATGCAGTATAATTACTGTCTTCATGTTTGATTATATCTACTCATGACTATGCAGTAAAGACATATATATATATCAATTAACAATGTCTTAAATGTGTTTTTTTACATTAACAAAGTTAAGGGAAACCTTTTGTTGTCATATATAAAATCCTGTATTGTATTATTTACATATATAACTGTGATCATCCTTAATCATTATAGTGCAACCTTATTTAAAAGATGTTGTGCTAAAAATGTCATTCACCTAATGCCTTTCAACTGATCTGCTATCCCCATAGTATTATGATCCTGTTCACGCTTGGTCTGTTCATGCGAATTGTATCTGTATTGTATCCTGATAAGTTTTTAAGCACAAATGTATATCTAGACCAGTGGGAGCCAATTTTTATTAGACAGTAGCATCTTCATTTTGCTGATAAAAATTAACTACACTCACAGGCCACTTGACACCTGTTCAAATGTTCATTCGCTATGTTTAATGTAATTGTTGTGTATGATCCTTGTGTAAAGCGACCTTGGATTTGTGAAAGATGCTACATAAGCTCAACTTATTATTATTATTATTATTAGTAGTAGTAGTAGTAGTAGTAGTAGTATTAGTAGTAGTATTAGTGCAAATATCTAATCAGTCAGTGACCTGGCTAAAACTGATGCATTCAGGTATGGACAAGATGACCTGCTGAAGTTCAAAGCAAGCATCAGAATAGGAAAGAAGTTGATTTAAGAGACTGATTGTTGGTAATAAACTGGGATTGTCACATATAGCTATCTCTATGGTTTTCCATCATCTCTGAATGCACAACACATCAAACCTTGAAGAAAAGATTGGTGAAATTGACTCCATTCAGGTGACAGAGTCAGAATTTGGCATAAACAACATGAAAGCATCCTGCCTTTTGTCAACGGTTCAGGCTGCTGCTGGTGGTGTAAGGGTGTGGGGATATTTTGTTGCTATACGTTGGGCCCCTTTCCACGTCATCCCTTTATGATCACACTGTACCCATTTTTTGATGGTTACTTCCAGCAGCATAACGTCACAAAGCTCAAATCATCTCAGATTGGTTTCTTGAACATGACTGAGTTCACTTCACTCAAATGTGTGCTATTGTAAAGAATTGAATGGGTTTTGGCAGTCAGAATCATCTACGAGAGACATGTATACTTGTTTAATGTGGCTACAGTGTGTCTCAAACCGTCTCCCGAATGAATTAAACTTCAATATTTCCGATTTTGGTGCATGTACACTTGCAATTTTATATAACATAGCATTATATAGGGATAGAATTGTCATATTGAAGATGTATGAAATGACCTAGAGTGGATCTAAATAACTATTTCTACCAGTAGAAACCAGGCCGAATTGTTTGTGCTCTGCCTCTGGGTTGAGAATGAACCAATTAATGCTTGTTATGATGATCACAGTAGCCATCACAAACACGACGCTGTCTATGGGCACCGTGTTAACATTCAAGCCTTTTCACTGGTAAATTTGAGCATCAGGGACAAAGAGGGCTTTAGTTAGGGATCAAAGAACTATAGATGCATTTGCTGCCATTTATAGTGAGACCAATACACAGTCAATGGCTGCATCTGCTACACAAAGCCTTCATTTGCTCATCAGATATTTTCAGATGGGCAACCATCTAAACGCATTGCATGTATTAGTTGAAATGAAAGTGTATACAAAGCAAGCATATAGGTATGCGGATCTGCCCTGTCTGTGAATGTGAAAATGTGAGCAGAACAACGTTCACAGACCGGCTCACGCTGCGATGTTGTGTTTGTCGAAAAGTGAGTGGAAGGCACTCAGACAATGTAAAAGAAATGACTGATTCGCACAAACAGACCAGTTTTCTTTCAATTAATTGTACCCTGAGGTGTTGCTGTGCAGAGCTCTGCATTTCTGAGTCTAAAGTAGAACTGGTTGTTGAATTATTTAACGTCACCGGGTCTAGGGACAGGGTTGAGCACCACCCCCTTCCGCCAACCGTATGGAAAATCTTATTCAAATGCAGGGAAATGATGGATACTGGCCTGACTTGCCTTTACTGCTCTCATCAACCAATGAATAAGGTGGACACATTACTAAACATATGCTTTCCCCAGGTGATAACACAAAAGTAGAGCAAATATGAATAAGGCAAACAGGACTATTTAAAGCCTGCGATATGTGCCATGTGGCTACACAGGGGTCTGATTATGGGGCAAAACAGGTCAGACAGCAACAAGAGGAATCTATTTCGAGCTAAACACAGCAAAAAAGCAATTCACTGCCTTGAAACTCATGGCTCAACATGCAACAAGAAGCTGATTAAACCAAACCCACTATCCAACAGTATTAATACTCTCACACCAAACAATAGCTCACATTGAAGCCGGATATTTCAGGATATACTATAGGTGATAATTGAAAAATATGCACTGAAAGTTTAACAGTCAACTGGCAAAGCCATAAAAGCCCATCGTAATCGATCGAGTGTACAGGATTGTGAGGTTACACTGTAAATGCTGAGAGGCGCTGTCAAAATCACTGTGTGCTTAAAACTATTGATTGATTTCACTCAATGAATCGAAGGTCATGAGAAAGCACCCTACAAATAATAAAAGGCATTTTAAGAGACAATAATACAACAACACTAACTTTAGCTTTATTATAAGTCTGCATGCGGGGGCGGACGTCTGATGCTTCTATTTAGCATTTTTTATCTATTTAATATCATATCTTTCACTACAACTTAGGGCTGAGAAGTTAATCGAAAATAAATGAAAACCGAAATTAGGAACCATTAACAGATGTCATCTAGCCCATGTTGATTATTTCGTTTTGCCTTTTTAAATATTCTGTTAATACGTATTTTGATTGTTTTGATACGTTCCTCAATGCGTGTTTTATAAGTTTGAGGAACATGGCAAGGAATAATTCATGCCACATCCTACTACCCCATGAACTGGTTGAAACTCTCAGACACTAACCATAAATAGTTAATCTTTGTGTTCCTGTGCGTTAGTTTAAAACCGCAATGATATGCACGCATACATTAGACAAAATATCTCCGTTTTAATAGTTAGTGTATTTACAGAACAAACTTGTAAGTGAAATATGATGGGAAAAACATGAATCTATTTACTGTCTTATCTGCTTAATCCTTGTCAGGGGAGCGGGAGAGCCAGTGCCTGACAGGCGACCCAGGGAGCAAGGCAGGAATAACGCTAGACAGGGAGCCAATCCATCATAGGGCACATACATTCACACTAATACTCACACTCACATAATAAGGGGCCACCTATACCTACCACCTACACCTACCCTACCTAACACCTAACAACTAACCTACCACACTTCTTTGGAATGTGGGAGGAAACCGGAGTACCCGGAGAAAACCCACGCGGACACGGAGAGAACATTCAAACTCTACACAGTCTGAGCCCAGCGATGGGATCTCAGAGCTGTGAGGTAGCAGTGCTAACCACTGCACCACCGTGCCACCCCAGGGCAAAATCAACAACAGCAAAACAACAAAATAATCATTTGTTAATTGTAATTAAGGTAAAATGTTCAATTAATCGTGAAACTGATTTGAGGTTATATTGCCCAGCACTATTACAAATCATATACAGTTGGACCCCGATGCACATCATCCAGTCCAATCAGCACCAAGACACACTATGTGCCAATTGCCATAAAACACAGGTATAATGTGTATATTATATTATATTATATTATATTATATTATATTATATTATATTATATTATATTATATTATATTTATTCATGCATTCAGATTTTTTGCACAGTACCCACTATCATTACTTTAAAAAGGGACGCATATTAAATACTAACGAAATTAAAAAGATCAATTCTGAAATGCATCAATGCATCAATAGATTCAATTGTATAATTCTTAGATATAATTATTTCTCACTGTCTTTATCAGTAAAAACAGCAACTACAGACTACAGTGGCAAGTATTTAGTATGTAGCATCTGGTAACTTGTTTGGGATGCCAAGTTAACCCTTTTATGGTTTTTTGGCAGGGTAGCAGCCAGGAAAGAAGACATGTTAAAGCTCACACAGATTGGAATGAAGCTCAGTAGAAAAGAGTATTATGAATTGACAAATCCAAATGATCAGGTAAAATCGCCAACAATATGTTATATATGGCCATTATATCATTGCTAAACAAGCAAATCCAATGGTGGTCTAAGACTTTTGCGCAGTGCTGTATGGTTTTTTTTTTGTCTCAAAGTTTCAACTTTCCCCTCTACTTGCCATATTGATATATGCATATTGATCATATGCATTCTTCTGAGAAGTAGACAGAAGATTAGAGACTAAAATATTACTAATAAATGACTTGCTCTTTCTATTCTTATAAGTCAGCAGCACTCAAATGGTTTATCCTTACGTAGGTTGTAAAAAAAAAGCAAACGCAGTATTGGTGATCATAGCACGTGTGTAAAATATCAGACGTGAATTAGCATTATTCGTATTTTAATAAGTGACATGTGAGTAAGAAAGTAATGCAGAATATCAGTTACCAAGCTGAACAGATCTGATTTGCTGCAAGTTCAGTTAGAAATGTCTTACCTGTGTCCAGCAGTAATAGTGAGCGCTTTCTCTAAACCTGTGTTATGTTCAGTATGTCTGGACAAACTGTAGCAGCAGTTCTTTTCTTCTCTGTAGGTAAACTTGCGGTGATCGAGCCCCAGCTGAAAGGCGACCGCGAGCCAGCGCGCGGTTATAATACCGACTGTCTGCTAGAAGCGCGCGCTGTATGTGCGAGCGTGTGCGCGAGCGTGCGCGTGCGCTGTGCTGTGAAGAGGACAGTTGGCACGACAAAGAAGCCTGAAGTCTGAAGAAGCGTTCATGGGGAGCATGTTCGTTTTCAAGTTCGAGTCATTTATATAACCCGTATAATAATGGCCGAGGGAGAGCACGGTGTTCGAGGTGGAGCGGCTTGGGTCCTTTCTGCGTGGAGTCTGCATGTCCTCCCCGTGTCTGTGTAAGTTTACTCCGGGTACTCCGGTTTGCTCCCACAGTCCAAGGCCTGTGCATTTTAGGTTAATTGGTGTCTCTAAATTGTCATTGACTTGTGTATGCAAAATACTTCAGTTGTGTAACTGGAAACAACTTCACGCCGGTTCCAAGCCCGGATAAATGGGGAGGGGTGGAGAAAGCAACGGCAAACTAGTCCACTATCCTGCTGAAATACTTCATGGGTCACATCGATGAAAGACAGAAATGTGTGGAGATCGACGATCCATCAAGTGACTGAGAGTCGGCCGTGACTGTACGGGTAATACAATCCAATCCATCCATAATAATGTCCAAAAGCAGCATTACATCAAGTCTAGATGTTAGCAACCAGACACGAACGAGAGAACCACGTTAGATACAATCTGGACATCTTCTCATCACCAGCTTTAAAGCCACTGAAGGTGAATATTATATTATATGCCCTTTTCCAGGGCAACTTAGGTGCTTTCTATTCCATTTCAGAGGCATTTCCCCAAGCTCTGTCTAACTAAACTCTGTTAGGATTTTAGCATAATAAAACACATGAAGCAAAAAATGAATAAAGCACAGAAAAAACACTTAAACGAAATAAGTTTAAAATAAAATATCAAATAAGTATAACATTACTGGGCAGTAAAAGCGCAGCAGTTAAAGTACAGGACTATTGACAAAAAGGTCCAGGGTTCATGTTTAAGCACTAGCAAACTGCTGTTGAGCCCTTGAGCAAGGTCCTTGATCCATGGAATGTACCAATACTGTGATGTTAAAGAACTTAGAAAAAGAAAAGAACTTCAAAAAAGAGACATGTTGCTGGTCCTGAATCAGTTTGAACAGAAGTCTGGACTTGACACACCTGACGTGGACTGGAGTGCAGCTCATGTGTTATTTAATGACTTGGAATTTGACTTTATGCTCAATGAGTTTTACTTGGAATTGGACTGTGTTTTATGTCACTATCTCATTATCTACCACACTATCAACATAATTTATTTCCATATGTTAATATAACATTGAATTGTGTAAATGAGCCTTTTGTATTGCTTGCATGGTACTGTATTACTGTAATGCCAGGGAACTGAGCCGCACAGCTTTGTTGATCTGTCACTAAGCAACAAGGGAAATTCTGCAGCCAGTGGTTGGAAACATTGGCTTTCCTGCCATTCCAACTGGGACTGTACTTTTCTTTATTGATGAATCCAGGTTTTGCTTGGGATTTCATGAGCACTGTTGAGCGGAGATGTTTGCAAGTCACTTCATCCAAGTCTAAGATGATCCATGACTAAGTAAAGTAGTGACTCAGGTTGCGAGATCTGAGAGATTAGATCCAATTTCTGATAAGAGATACCTGAACTACAAGGTCGGGTGGGAAACATGACAGCACAGGGCTTCTCAGTATTTTGCAGCCAAGTATTTTGCATGAGTGCAAATAGCTTGGCCCCCCTTATCACAGTACATAATAACTGTAATGAAGTTGTAATTCTAACGCATCTGTGTTACACACTATGATTTAAGTCGTAAATGATGAAACCTAAGACAAGAATGTTAGAGAAAAAATATTGACACATCGAAAGGACCAGGACAAAACTCAGTGTTCTGTCAGTGATCTGTCAAGTGTAGTTTATTATATATAAATACATTTGAACTACATACTATATTGAATATACCAAAATTGCTCAGGAGACATGAAAATTTGTCCAAAATATGAACTGGAACCACTTTTGTAACCATAATTGTCACAGTATTGGGACCCTAGGTGCTCTGAAAGTCGATGATGGAAGCCCCCCCTGGCAAGGAGTAAACTGATAAACCCAAAATGGGACCCAGAGGCAGAATACAAACCTGCAAGGCTAAGTTGGTAGAGCACTGGCTTCCAATGATGAGCTGGAAAATAGTAGTATGTCTGGTGAGAGTTCCAGGGTTCAGCTCTTATGAGACCTGACTTTGTCTCTGGGTCTTGTTTTGGTTCTGTCTGACTGTGGATTCAGATTACCACCTCACCAGGTGGAATCTTTCAATCTTTCTGTTTCTTTGAGTCACGGATAGGTAGTAGACCAGGGACACTCTGGTGAGAAAATGATTATTCCAAAATAATTACATAATCCAAGACCACCTAAGTACAGAATTATGGACCCCAGCATAGTTCATGATTTCAATAACCATGATATGATATAGAAACACATAATAATATTATAACACAATATAATAACACAACATAGAATAATAATAACACAATAATAAGGAAAGAATGAAAGAATGTACTATGGAATTTGACAGTAGAACCATGAAGTGACCAAATTACCATAACAAATTCATAGTAGAACTATGAACGTTATGGTTAAACTTTGACTGTGAAATCTCACAATGCATTGTTTTCCTGGGCACTGTAGTAATCGATCAGATGTGCTGCCTTTACATAGACGCTTCTTCCAGGCAGGTTTCTTATCTTTCTGACATTATTAGCAATTGTATTTTTCTGCTCTTGGATACAAAAAATGCAAGTAACATTTTAAATGTATTGTCTCACTTAGTAACCACATACTACTTACGAATATGTTAAAAGAGGTAATTTGACACGGTAGATTTAGTTGTTCAGGGACAATTTATTCTCAGTCCTGCATTTTTAATTAAATCGGATATGAATACTTAATAGACTATTATTCATCATGTTACTGCGGATGAGACATGCCGTTTGCCAGGTAAGGCTAGTGACTGTGAAAAGCTGATCTTATTAAGCCAAGTGAATTTCTCTTATCTAGTAATAGGAGGATGGGACAGCTCCACCACTGACCATCTGTGCATGAGAGAGTATATGATGTCAAACTTTCCCACTGTAATTTTACATATACTCAACACATGACAAATATTACTAACAAGCAACCATAGTTGTGGTAAACTAAAATGGTTTAGTTAACATGTTATTAGTTAGGTGCTGGGAGGAGGGCCAGCGTGCAATAGTACACTAATGTGGCCTTTAATCTAATCTAATGCTAAAGCAACTTCAACTTGTGGTTTAGGTTTTATTTTGGTTAACATGTTGTGTCTCAAAAGTCCTAACATAAGTCTGGCAGAACTGTAGAAAGCCCCGAACAAATAAGGGTAGAAAGTTTTCCCTGAATTTACTTATTGATCATACACACACATTCATCGGCTCCGGAACACACACGTATCTCACATTACACAGTAGGATCACACGCAGTGGAAACCAGGGCAGGAGGTGAAAAGTCAGGTTCGGGGTCATGCTGTCAGCGGCTCCTGTTCCCACTGATACAACTTTAGCGTCATAGAGAGTAAACTAGCCAGAAAAAGAAGACGCTTCCATTCACTAAGTCTGTGGCAGTGATCATTTCACCTCCCGGGTTCCATATGAAAAACATCATATGCTGTTAGCAAGTACACTTGTACACTTAAATTCTCTGCTAGGAAAGGTGTGTTAAAACAAACAGAACCCTGAGTAAATTTTGAAACACTAGCTGGTAATGTCATTATTTAGCCTGGCTGTGGATTCTCTATGATCTGCTCGGGCAGATGCAATGGAAATGCCATTTCCACATTTATGTTCCCAGAAAAAGTCAAAGTGGTCTAAGTGGAAGAAACAGAAATCAAAATGGAATATTCATTAGCAAAAACACCTTAAGATGAGTGGTACTCAGACTAAGATGGGTGGCTCTTTTGTCTTGAATGAATGAGCTATTTGCTTATTTAAAAGCATTAGATAAGTACTGCATACATGTCGATAGCAAAAAAAATACTCTTAAAGAATAACGTGAAGATGCTGGAAAATTAGCAAGCCCATGTGATTTCTATGTTCAATATTGGTCTAAGTTCATTATGCTGTTTAGTAGCAGTCTGGTGATGGTTTAGCTGGGGAGCTCAACTGGCAGAGCTGGTAGAGCTCGTTGACCAACTTACCGATGTTCTGGTCTTTGCTATGGCTTGTTTATATCAGGAATTAATTGAAAATGTCTTCACAAGATTATCAAAGGTAAATGTGTAATATTTCTGGAACACTAACATAGTATTTTAAGTCATCCAGTATAGACAGTCAATCTGTAATGATAAGTAATGACATTTTCATTATCTTATATGCAAGCAAAAATATGTAATAGTGTACTGAATGTGGAAGGGTAAAGGATACTCTGATCTAAGTTTAAACCACTACATTCACTGAAAAATAATATCAATAAAGCAGCTTGACTGATCCCAGATTTGTCAGGATATAACAAAATAGTCAGAAACCACAGCTCTAATAGAAATACTTTTGCATTTACTGACCATGCAGCAAAACTTGGGCATGGCATTATTGATATACATTGTTATTTGTCATCTGTTTGTGACACTTAAATCCGAAAACAAGTGGCTTTTCTACACTTTAAAATGTATTTTCTTCACTATGGAGCTTTATTCTATGTACGCATGGAGGCATTTGCTCTTTAAATAACCACATTTGCTTCTTATCAGGACCACTGAGAGCTAACAGACATCTAATGTGACTAGTTATGTCCTTATACCCTGGACCTGGACCTTTTACAGCTTTTGGAGAGGAAAACCATTTAATGACAGGTAAAAAATAGAGCTTATATGGATAGCCATATGTCGCATAGTTTTTGAAGGCGGCATCGGAGAATGGAAGAACTACAACTGAACTGCTGAGTGATGGAAGAAATTATCCTACTGAGATGGTGCAGTAAATCCAAATGAGGTTAACCCCCAAACAGACATGACCTATAAATGTCACCAGATAAGGTCCCATTCATGTTTCTGTGTTATTTGATTTCTGAAGTATGCATGGAAGATGCAGCGTGTGAAATGGCAAGCTTGTGCCTGCTTAAAGATGCACTGTTTACTGGAGATGGAAGAGATTACAATCTCTATTAGAAAATGATATGAATGAGATATGAAAATGAATGAGTCTGTTAACTGATTGCATAATTTGGAAAGGAAAGCAGGTCAGTAGAAATAGCTTTTTATAATGATTAGATTAATTAGGAGAATATATATATATAGGTGGGAGTTTTGCCCTTTACATTAGCTGAGCTTTTTCTTGTCAAATGACTGTAGAATTTGTTATACGTTTTAAACTGAAGTACTGCTTGAGTTATCTGACTGTTACTGTTGACAGGAGCACGCCATTTTCCAGCTAATTTGATCCCAATTTGAATAGTAGCAGCCACGTTGTTATATTGTTCAGGTGTATCGCGCCCTCTGGTGCACAAAAACAAGAACAAATTTAAAATCACTTAATTCAGCTCAGGTTCGCAGGGGTCAGGGTCAAACCATCAGCAAAGGCAAGAAACAACCCTGGACAAGGCGTCAGCCCATAGAACACACACACACACACACACACACACACACACACACACACACACACACACACACACAGAGCACATATCAGACACACACACACACACACACAGAGGACATTTCAGTCACACACACACACACACACACACACACACACACACACACACACACACACACACACACACAGAGGACATTTCAGACACACAACCTAACTAATGTCTTTGGGATGTACAAGGGAAAAACTAATTATGTAGACAATCAGATAGACTGCAGAACTACAAAATGCATCTGCATGGGGTACGTAGAACCGATTAAATGAACATGGAGTGTATAAACAAGGAGATGTACTTAAAGTGACGAATGGGTGTAAATCAATGATTTGTAATGGCAATCATATGTACAACCAATGCAAAGTGGTATTCTATAAATTAAATGTAAATTATTTATGTCCATTGTGTGTACTATTTAAAAGGGTTATATTACATAGCTTTAAATAGTCAAATTCACCAGAATTCATTTTCTATATTGATCTAATGCTATCTTATAGGAAAACAACAGTGCGTTTACCTCATATCAACCCACATAGTCAGCTGTCTGTCCTTTTTTTTTAGTAAAACCTTTAAGCCCTTATCACTTGAAAACAGAGATGGCTGAGCATTGGATAGAGTTGAGGAGAAGGACTCATGCTGAGGTGTAACATTTGAATAATCTGAGAGGCAGAATCATGTGCTGCCTCCCCTCCACAAAAAGCACTGAAGCTGGGAGCAACAAGGATGTGAGCTTTCTCTTGTCACTCTAAACAGATCAACACATCCATATATTGGTAAAAACAGGCACAAGAAATAAAGCATTGTGTTATAGCCAACCTATTATGTGCAAAAAAACGTTTTTTTCCCCCATTTTGTCATGATGCAATCTCGTGTGAAAAGAAAAACACATTTGTTCCCCTTCTGTCCCCCCTCCCCCATAATGTACCCCATGAAGAAAATGTAAACATTTACGAAAGGTTTTTACATTTCTGCAAATTCATCAAAAAGGAAAAACTTTTTTACGAATTTTAAATGGATATAAATATTCAGACCCTTTGCTATATGACACTTGAAATTTATTTCTAGGTTCTCCCATTTCTTTTGATCCTCTTTGATGGTTTCTTTTTTGATCTTTGAGCTGAGATGTTGATCGGAGCACACCTGTGGTACATTCAGGTGAATTAACATGATCTGGAAAGACACACATCTCCCTATATAAGCCTCACAGCTAACAATACATATGATCAAAAACCAAGACATGGAGAGGAAATAACTGCCTTGAGAGCTGACAGAGAGCGTTGTGTGGAGGTACAGTTCTGTAGAAGGCTACAGAAAATACTGCTGCACTGAAAGTTCCCAAGAGCACAGTTTTATTATTATCTCTTAAATGGAAAACACTTGGAACAATCTGGACTCTTCCTAGAGCTGGCCACACCACTGAACTCAGTGATCGGGGATAGAATATAACCATGGATATTATACGTATATACCAATAACTACCAGTAGAGGTCAGCATTCTCGAACATTTCTATAGTGGCAAAATACGCGTTCATCATAGAGATTGTAGGATCGTCCTGTAATTCTAGTTTTAGTCATTTTCTAGTTTTTCTTTAATTAAATATCAAATCTTTTGTAATAAACTATAATATATAATATACAATTGATTGATATTTACAATGAATTGGGAAGTTAGTGTAAGTAATTTGTGATTTTTTTTATTCCTTAATATACATTTCATTTAATTAAAGGTTAGATTTTTCATATTGTCAGAGTGAGATCTTACAACATACAATTTAAACAATTAAACCTTGCTTAGTCTGCCTGGCTGTGCTGGGACTTTTGTTTAAAAGTCCAGCTTCCCAGTATCTTCTCTCCCGTGCCACCAGAGTCCCAACTGATATGATTTGATATGAGTGTAAACATTTTCGTCAGACATAATAGATCACAGAATAAATTAAATGGGTTTTGAAGTTGAATCAGTGACAGACTCAGGTACTCAGTAGGGGAAGTTCATCTCACCACCGAGCACAAAAAGGCATGCTTTGTTCAAGTCTTGTTGCTGACTATGTCCATCCCTATATGATTATGGTGTAGCATCTTGTACATTCCATGTCACAAAAGTTCAAAGAAAAACTAGTTTCTTGAACAGGCCAAATTAAAATGAGGTCATTGATACTCAAATGGCCTCCACAGTCACCAATTCTCAATTCTCATTCTCAATCCAATAGACTACCTTTGGGACGGGAGACTCTGTGGAACGGGAGATTCACATCACGAATATGCAGCTGACAAATCTGCGGCTATCAGCATGGAACCAAAATCTCCCTGCAATGTGTTCAGCACCTTGTTGAATCTATGCCACAAAGTTTGAAGGCAGCTCTGATTGCAAACGGCGATCCAGCCTGGTATTACCAAGGTGTACCACATCCATTTAAATCACCTGAGACTCAGGTTCGAACTTCAGCAGGTCATCTTGACCATGTCTACATTTTACATAAACTCTCATCCAGATCGACTTACAAATGATACAGTCTTACAGTCCAAGCAATTGTGGGTTAAGGGCCTTGCTCAAGGACCCAACAGTGGCAGGTTGGAAGACATGGGGTTTGAAGCCTGAACCTTCTAGTCCAGAGTCCAGTACCTTATTCACTGGGCTACCGCAGTCCCTAAATGGATTGAGCTCAGGAAAAAAATGTACTATTAAATTTGACAGTATATCCAGTGGCCAAATTACCATCAAAAATCATAATAGAACTATAAACGTTATTGTCAAACTCTGAAAGTTCACATTACAACTATCAAGCAGTTCACAGTTTCACCATAAAATATCACAATACATTTTCCGGCCATTTTTTGTTTTTACATATTTTTACACATTTTTACATATTCAGCAGGTGTACCTAATAAAGTGTAGCGCAGAAAGCGCTTTCGGTGAAAGAACGTGTGTGCGTGTGCGTGTGTTTGAAATGTGAGAAGAGAAAATAACAGTTTAGGGACAATAAGACACGATGAGGTCAGTGCTTGTCGGCTCCCAGTTTGTGTCACTCAAACAATGACGTCACATATGGATGGCGTTTCCGGTGCGGGTGGGTGGAGCTCCGGCGTCCCGGCTCTGGATTCTTTAGTGGGAGCGAGAGGAAGCTGGACGCGGAGCTGCAGCCATATTCAGCTCAAACACACCGGCTAACACGGACATTCCTCTCTTAAAACCAGCAAGTCCTCTTTCTTGGAGCTGTTTATGAGTGATTTCTATATTCGGGATAGTCCTGCTGGGAAATGGACGCGCGCTTGGCTTGAGGTTCGACGGTATAAACGGCTCACATCCTCGTTTCGTTCAGAGACCGAAGTAGCTTTGATT
>JAUZST010005283.1:0-15691 GCA_034779995.1 Parotocinclus haroldoi
TGTGTGTGTGGGCGTGTGTGTGTATTTATTTATATTTATTTTTATATATATATATATATATATATATATATATATATATATATATATATATATATACACACACACACTTTTTTTTTCAAAAGTAATCGCTTCTTCCATTTTATATTAAAATATATTATATGTAAACATTGATAATGCTGAAATTGGCCCCAGCCTGAGTATAGGTGATTAGTTTTGATCTAACTTTTGAATGGTAACGTAACTGTCTGTCATTTGATTGAACAAATGACAATGGCTTTCTCAGCTGGGTAACTGGAGGGTAATTCATCTTGGCCATAGAAATCTTTGTGATTTTTGGTGCTAACTAGCTACGCTAATATCTGGAGTATGACCATTATTGCATTTAGAAAGAAACCAAATGAATCCATCTGGAATTAAGCTCTGTGCAATTACGTTCACATTTAGCAGGTGCCATTATGACTTAAATCTAAACCGAGTTGTTAATAGTCAATGGTCTTCCTCTTGGTTTCAACAGTGCCAGCTTGGCAAAGCCAGGATTACAACCAATAAAATGGTAGCATAGAACCTGAAACCCACATTAAAAATGAACTTGCTTAAACATAATCTTTGCTGTTTAAAGGAAATAACTAACGGTGTGTGTATAATTGACATAACTGTAAAGTAATTGTGCTGATTTATAGGAGGTTTGGCATGATGACTCATTGATGTGAAAATAACAGTTAAAACCGATAAAATTACTTTCATACCTTAATGCAAAGTATTAGCCAAAGCTGGGCTAGACCCAGAACAGCGAGCCCATGGAGGCTAAGAACTTAAAGTCTGAGAAATTGAGTCTGTATTATTGCTGTCTCAGTGCAGAACGCCTCATTTTTCAAATCTGCATATTTTTTCAGCACGTGGTTGCAGACGCCAAATTTACATATACTGTTCTTATTTAGCCTGAAGCTTTGGCTCTTGAATATACACTATTCCCTTTAGAACGCATACTAACTGTTAGTGAAAGGTGACAGGAGAGGAGAATCAGGAAAGGTCATTATGACACACAGTGTAAGCTCCCAGTGAGAGTGTCACAAAATTTTACCTGTTTACCCACCAGTGCAGGAAGATTCCAGCTCATTCCTACAGTAGCAAGAAGTCACTTTCTGTCTCTTTCCTGTCCTGCCATCACTCCATCAGGCCCGAAGACGTGGAGCAGGTGAATACTTGAATCTGTACAGCACTTTAAGTCTTCAACTCGCCTCAACTCATAGTTACCAAGGTTACGGGCTGGGAGGAATTGAAGACTGAAAATGACATACAGGGGAAATGGCGTCTTCTCCGATGACATTTGATGTACACTTCACTCTCCATGACAACAGTATCCGTTATGGGAACTCCCCAATGAGTAGGTGAAATTGTTCCATACAGTTGCGTAATTATGTATATAACATTGGAAAAATGTTGGAAAAGTAATTTGAGAGTTTTACAAAATGAAACATTCGGGGGGGGGGGGGGACGACGACAAACGAGAACTGCTCCAAAGGTCCACACATCAGCAGAACGAATACCAGTAAAATCAACTCTGATTGCTTTCTTGAAATGCATTTTAAAGACAATAATACAATCACAAATAACTTTAAGATATAGCTATCCTTCCTAAATAAAACTGTAATTGCAATCCGCACACAACAGCAGTTTGCTAATATTTACTTCTTTTCTGTTATTTGTACTATTACTACAAACTAATTTGGCTAGTTAAATTAGTTGTTAGTACAATTAGCAACTAAGCCACCCAAGGAGGTCGGGTCCCTTTTTGAGTCTTGGTCCTCCCAAGCAGCTGGAGTTTTTAAACACCTCAGTGTCGTTGCTGGACTTAAATTAACTGACAAACCAAAACTGTTCAGCCACCAGTAGTCAGCATACTGTGAGCTCCATTGAAGAAACGGAGAACGATTAATACAAACTGCCCAATAACGTGTGAGCTACTGGATGTCTACATATAGCTATAGTATATTTGTCTTATCAGTGTTTACAAACTCCAGCAGCACTGCATGTCTGATCCACTCAATAAAGGGGACTAACAAAGTATGTAGAGAAACAAAAGGCCTACAGTCTGCAACACTACCATGTGCTTCTATATTGTACATTAATGGAACCAATCAAATGGACAAGTGTAGAAACAAGAAGGTATACCTAATAGTTTGACTGGTTAAACATATATTTTAAGGTTGGAAGCACAAGTTATGAATTGTAATCTGTGAATTTCCCCGTTGTGGGACTAATAAAGGATTATTTTATCTTGTAATGCCGATGTTACTCACACATTAAGAATTTGGGTTTAAAAAAAAAAAAAAAAACATTTTTCTTTCTTGTATCAAAATCATTATGCAACCAGCATAAGAGCCGGTGTGTATCACTGTACATTTGTAAGTAGACTGACCTAAATTCTACTGGTTTACTAGTGGGAATACCGTGCATACCTGCTTATCAAATAGACCACGCCGCTAATGATGTCATATTTAAATCCCCTGTACAAGTTGTGTGACCATATCATTAACCAAATGTTAATCTATCCCAGAGACTCTACGTACCAGCCTTGAGCTGCTGTTTTCAGAGAACTTTTTAAAGTTAAATGAGAGACAACCAAGGGCACTTATGCTTCTTTGAAATTTGCTTGCTATTAACAAGTTTGCAAAAACCATCACAGATGCATCATCAATATTTAAAAGATATGTTAAACAAAAGAACAAAAATGACACTTTTATAAGTAATCCAGTGCTTTCTGGTAAACAAGTTACCCACAGACGGTGTCTGATTAAAGGTTATTATTTAAAAAAAGCGTTCTTTAAGAAAATGTTATGTAATATTGAAGGTCTGGATTTGGCGAATTCATGATTCAACGCTTTCCCCCATGTTAGCAAAATTAAAATCTGTCCTGTGGTTCAGTTATGAACCCTCTGCCGTGCTATCATGAAACGTGATCGAGCTGAGAATCCCTGACCTATAAGAGCATTTAAAAAAAATCATTTTTTTTTGCCTCTATAAATACTAGTTAGTACCTCATTATGCACGATCAAGTTAATTGAAATTAGGAACAAATAGTACAAAACATTTGATAAACAAGCCCTCTGTGTGTTTTATATGGTTTGGCACTAAATATGCAGCAAAATAAGTTCTTTACTATTTATAATGTTGCTTGTTATATTAGTTTTCTGTGTAGACATTTCTGGTGATGGTGCTTGCCTGTTTGTTCATGAAGATGTAGATGACAGGATTGATGACTGTACTTGTTTTAGCGAGGAGAGAGGGCACGATGCTGGCCTCTGGAGAAACCATGCCTGGTCTTCCGAATGTAGCCACCAGCGCCATGATGCCGTAAGGTAGCCAGCACAGCAGATAACACACCACCATGGTGACCACCAGGAAGAGCACTCGCTGCTCCCGCTTCCGAGTCACTGCTATGTTAATCCTGGTTACCTTTATCACCATGGAAGAGGACGTGGAGAAAGAGATAACATTAGGAAATGGCAGCTGCTCACGGGTGCTGTAAAACTATTAAGGGATCAGCAGACATTTGCTTTTGTTTCCAATTCGAAAGAGATACAAAGCTAAAGAGCTTAAACAGAACGATGCACTTCAAATTTCTGATACAGACGGCATGAGAGAATCATTTTATTTTCGGTGGAACTGCTGGGATGAAGCGCACAGTCAACAAATGTTTGCCTTTTGGCAAGCAACTTTGATTCTCTAGTTTTGTTTATTATACTGATAAGGAAATGTAATTAATTCGTTTACTTTGTTATCCGCTTAATCAGTTAGAGGGTCGCAATAGAGCCAGTGCCTAACTGGCACTATAGCATGCAAGTCAGTCCTATATAACCCTAAACAAGGTGCAAATCCATCCGCTCACACACTAGGGGCACTTTAGTTTAATCAATTCACATAATGTCTTTGGTCTGTGGGAGGAAACCCACACGAAATGACTGCTCCGTTTGGGATCAAACCCAGGACGTTCTAGCAGTGAGGTGGCAGTGCTACCCACTGAGCCACCATTTTGCCCAATGATTAAATTGCTTATGTCAAACTTTGCCATACTGGTTTTAAAGGCGTGTTGATTAAACAGCCTTTTATTAAAGTCAGTTGGGTGGTACTATCCATTCCGATCCATAACTCTTGCAGTTGGTTTTAACATATTTGGTGTGTGTTTTTGAGTTGGCACCTTGCCCTACTAGTATACTAATAATAACGTATACATAAAAATATTAAACAGTCTAAAACCTTGATTGTAATCTTTTTTTTCAGCCAAATGTGTCTATCATTTGCTGTCACTGCACTAATTATATTCCCTAGATATCTGTAGCAAGATCAAGCACACATTTTGATTGACATTGTTTCTCTGTTGAATAGAATCTAGAACCGGAAGCATGTCGGGGTCAAAAATGGAGTTCCATTTGCATAAAGAGAATCTCATCAGCTTTGTTGCAGCAGTGTTATCCTTTTATAATACCTGTGGTCAGTTTGGCCTCCTATCAGCGAACATCACAATTGACTCTTATTACTTTGTCGCATTGCTTCACTGCTAATTTGAATTCTTTGTGGGGTCAAGTAAACAAAGCAGTGCGTAGCATGTAATGATTCTATTTTTATGGCGAATACTCAAATCACACTGGGTAGAATTCCATCAGCCCTGGATTTAGATGACACACAGATGCTTGGCATTAGTGGATTTGTATTGCACTGGTAATCAAGGTCTCGAGGACAAGCATGCCACAACAAAGTGATAGAAAAGTGTGACATTTAAGCTTTAGTGCCACCCTGTCAGTCTCATTTGCTTTCTTTCTGTGCTTTGCTTCACAGAGGGGTCTTTACTGGGGGTTCAGTACTGATTAATCAGTGCTCACAGAGCTTTGGGGATCACAATAAAGATATCAAAGCAAAATGGCCTAGTAGTGATAATTCTGTGTAAACCAGTATGATAGATTTGACTGATAATAGGCTAAACCTAACCTAACCCTCTGAAAAATTTGGCTGTCTGCAAGACAAGCTGTCAGATATGACACAGTGGGTGTTTACCATGGGGTACACTGAGCCAGAATGAACCCGTGAACTGGCGTTCCAGCGCCCTGAATAATTGGGAAATGTATTTGCCACTATCAAATGTAACAATATAAATAACAAGAGCCAAGTTGTCAGTGAATTATGCCTCCACAAACAAATACATTATATTAGTCCTTTAAACGTCTCGGGGTAATTATCCAGTGATAAACGTGCAACACAACCAGCAATTCAGGTACTTAAGGTGTAATCCATTGGTTATCCAATGAGGGTCTTTTCCAAGAACACTATACATTTACGTTTTACATTTACGGCATTTAAGACACCCTCATCCAAAACGACTTACAACTTGTACAATTCAAGCAATGGTGGGTTAAGAGGACCCAACTGTGACAGTTTGGAAGAGGTGAGATTTGAATCATCAGGTCCAGAGTCCAGTACCTTAACTGCTAGACAATCTCAGTCCCCACATAATTGCCTCTGTGCACAATGGTCAACACTGAAACCATCACTGTCCTGATACCCGCTACTCTTGAGTCACTAATTCAAATGTAGGACTCAACACAATAAATAAATAAATATATATAATTAAACTGTGATTATATGCTTGATTGAAATATTATCAAAAGATAATTATTGCAGACCTTAAATGGTATCCTCTCATGACTAAATCTTCACCCACTAACACACAGTAGTCTTGGTCCTCCCAAGGTTTCTTCCTTCATTATTCGAGGAGTTTTTCCTTGCCACTCTCACCCTAGGCTTGCTCAACTTGGTATTGGCCTTTTAAGACACTGTAAGATTGGAAAGCTGCTCCATTGTAAAAAAGTGCTATAGAAATACATTTGACTTTGATATATCAACTGGTATATTAGCTGGATTTGTTCTTATTTGTTCTGAGGTAAACTGTAATTTGAGAAAGCTTGATACTTTATGTAGCCATATACATTTCTGTTTTGCCTTGTTTTTAGACTTCCCCCAAGAAGAACAAACGATCAAGTTCAACATCTTTTAAATCAGCAGGGAGCCAATTAATCCCATGTCCATAAAGATAACTGTTAGGTCTCAAAATATCAGCATTATGCTCTAGATGGAGGACTCCTGTGTCAAAGTGTGAATCTGCAGGAGGGCTAATTTGGTGAAGGTTGGCGTGAACAGAAATAGATTTGGAAATAGACGTTCCGGCCTTACTACGTCACTCCAAGACAGCCATTAGTGTTCACTTGCGTAGGTGTGTAACTACTGGCCATTTTATGAGGAACAAAGTTTGAGCTATGGTCTATTGCCATGCACAAACTTACTCCCAAGGAAACAGTATTGATTAGGTCAGAGTTTCCAAAAGTACTGCAACAGCAATATCTTTATCTATATCTACCACATACACAACTCATATTAATCTCTATCTGAAGATAAACTTGGCCTGCCTTGATTTAGGCAAACTATGCCCATTAATCATATGGGTGATGGGCCATTTTCAAGTGTGAAATTGCTAAAATAGTTTACAGGAGCGTAGTCCCATAGTCCAGTGATTTCCGAGCAAAAACAGATATATATAGAGAATAAATACAAAAATATAAAGATCAAAATATTTGAGCCTCTCCACACGTTTTTTTAATTTTAAACATTGTGATCCATACCAAACCAACTTCACACTGAACAAATAAAGCAAGTCGTTACAGAGTTTTCTCTCTCAGTACAAAGGCTCTTTTTCATTATGTAATTAATTAGCCACAACCATTCGGAGCTGGATAATTAAAAACATCTGATCCGTGACTAAATTATTTTTTTTTTAAATTTAAAAATGCTGTGAAATTCTAATATACTGCTCACAAAAATATCCACTACTTTTTGTCAACCGTGTCACTCTGTCACCATAATTGAGTTTGCATCTCATTTGCATACTTGAACAACTTTCTGTGGATTTTCTGATGATCTTGTTTTATGAAATAAAATCACATGCTTCTTATTTGAATTGCTCCATATTCATTTTGAAATATCCCATAATTGTGAGCAGTGTATCTTGTTAAAATGGCCCTTTGACAGTCTAATTCGATAGTGAAAGATTGTAGATTACACTGTAAAGGGTTGAGATGTAGCATGTTCAACCCTGCAATACCATCCATCATAAGCAGAATTAACACCTTAGCACCTCCTGTGTCTCCCTGAGGCTGGCTGAAGTGTACTGTACAAAATGCCTCCAACAAGCAATGTGACAGTGAGGTGTAAACTGGCTCGGAGAGACTAGGTATCCCAACTAGGCCTGGATGAGTCACAGCTGCCTGCCAAGACATTTAAGGCTAAAAAATATAATTGTGGATACTAACAGGTAATTGGCTGTGGGGCCTCGAGTCAAAGAAGAAAAGTTTGAAATGGTTGAATGAAAATTGAGAACTTGAAAAGGTAAAACAAAAAGAAGAAACATTTGACAAAATGGGAAAATATTAACCTAAGCTCATCAGACAAAAGTTGGTCAGGGGATATTTAATGTGTATAGATGCTATTTGTAACTGCTTTTGTTGAATACAAAAAACCAACACCGTTTTGGGCAAGACCCTGAAACCTCGACCCTAAATATTCAGTTTAAAGTCATTCTGGATAAGGAGGATCTTGATAAATATCACTCTTGCTATTTATTTAATCAGTATTGCATATGCGTTTTGTGTTGTCAGGAATACCCTTATTTTACTATTCTTGCATTGATACATTTTGCAATTTGATCATCAAATTTAAGTTTGAACAACTAGAACTGGTAAATGATTAGACTGACCTTTTTAAAGACCTTTTGATGAACAAGAAGTTTGATATGAATTCGTACTGGTTTAATGGAAAGAAGAAGAGGAGGAGGAGGACAAAACTGAGGATCTTCCATCTCTTACATGCCACCTCCCATTCTTTCACATTCTCGCTAATGAACCACAGAGACAAAGAGATGAAAAGGAGACCGGGAGTGATAGAAAGGCAGTATAGTAAAAAATGATACCGGTCATGTTGTCATAGTTGGCTCCAACCTGCTCGAGTGGAATTGAACATGATGGCATTACCTAGTATGATTTGTAACGAAACCATCCAGAACTACTTCAATTCTCTATGACAGATGAGCAAAACTGCTCAAGCCTGGCTGCTTAAATGCCTCCCGAATTCCCCTCGCTATTCAAGTCCTTTCCTTCCTCTATAAGCAGAAGCAGTCACCTCCAGCATTTATTGCTCCCGTTAATCAAGCCAAAGAGCATGCATCCCAGCAGCTGTTCACCATATATAGGATCCTTATGCGTGCAGTTTAAATTTGGCTCCATTTTACAGCATTTGCTTTGATCATCTGCATTGTGTTGTTCTAAATGACTAACTGTTGTTTAGCTTGTGTTGCAATGGATATGGTGCAGAAACATACAGGTTGCTCCATGTGTAGTAAATAGCTGTTAATAATCTGGAAACACCATTATAGTCATTCAGTTGTCATTTCAAAAACAATCTTTGACTAATTACTTTACCGAACAGGTAACGGCACTGGTTATTGTTATCTCTTTGAAAGGGTAATTGCACAATTCTATAGTTTGCTCAGTAAAACAGATTAATCTGCACAACTGGAAAAACAACCAGTAGTGTATTCACCACCAGAAGCATATTGGCTTTGGACACAATCAAACCACTCACATTATACTTAATGGTTAATAATAAATAAAACGAATGCTGTTTACAGTGTAGTCTTCTGTTAGGTACTTTATCAATCTGTAATCTTCCACAAATAGCAATGAGCCCAGTATTCAAAAATAAGATATCATTGCATACCATCAATTCTGGAGGTATGTAAGCTGTAAACAGCAGGTTTACACAAAGATAAACCGTAATGAAATGCAGGAACACCTGTCAACTTGTGTTTATTATATTTACTGCAGAGAACTGTCAGGATCCTGTATTGATCCACATAAGCAACTTTTCACAACAATGTCCAGCTTGACATGTAAGGGGACCCCAATGGAAAGGCTTAGTGCTGCTGCTTCACTGGGCCCCGGCCACTGAGAGTCATACAGTTTAATGGGTTTGCTTAATCAGCAGCAGTAACTTTCACTAGACAGTTACTTTAAAAGGAAACACAGAATTTGAGTTTGAGGGTTAATAAATAACATTTACTATAGCAAGTCATCTGTTGATCCGATGGAGAATACATTCATTCAGTATAAATGTTGAATATTTAAAATGGCTATTTATTAGTTCCGCATGTAGATATACCTGCCTTCGTTAATGCTGTGATTAAACAGGAGCATGTTTCGATATAAATTAAATTGAGAAATAGCAAACTCTAGCACAATGTTTGTCTATGGTTGCTGTTAGATGTATACTGCTCACAAAACTTAGGGGGTACTTCAATATGAAGTATCTCATAATAAAATATTCCCTTTTTTTGTGAGCTTTGTACATTACTGAACAAAAGTATTAGGCCACCATTGATTGGTTTAGCAATGATATAATAACCATATATTGGACCCCAAATTTTGTTTCACTTTGATTTGCAATTCCAAAATCTTCTTTTCTACTTATCTCAATTGCTGTCTTTGTGAGTGTGGAATATTGGATGCTGTCACAGTAATAGATTATTAGTAAAGTTAAGGAGTGAAGATAAAACCTATATGGACTAAATGAGTTGATGATGATTCTTTTCTGTAAAAGACAGAGAGAAGGTCACTGATACCATCCCGGGGCTCTGAGAGAGATAAGCTAACACCTGTGACGCACAAACATTGGGAAACTAAAACGTGGCAATATTAATCAGTATTCATAGACCAAATTGTTGTGCTAAAAGCTGAGCTAGTAGACACTTATCATTCAGAAGTTGCAGATGTTTTGGAAACCGAACTAAAATATTGTGAATCGGAGGGTCTAGCTAACCTTGGGCGAGATACTGTTTCTATGCCCGTAACCATGGAAAATTGGATTAATTCTGTACAGGTGGTGTGTAAAAACAGTAAATGTATGACACCTGTTGGTCACACACAATTTGTGTTCAAGATAATACGAATTAAATGTATTGGCTAAGCATTCTCATGAGGGCTGCGCTTAGATTTTATCAGAGGCCTTTAAAATAGGGCCTCCGAGTCCAGAAGGTGGGGATTTTGTCCTCCTCTCTGTTTTCGGGACGAGATATTTGCTCATATGTTTGGTTTATTCATGAATGTAACCAAATAAATGTTCATTTCTCCTCAGATTTTTAGACTCGATCTCGATCGCTGGGTGAAAACGATTCTGTCAGCCTTGCAAACCCCACGACCTGAGCTTTAGCAGATCTTAGCCTTTCCATTTCCATTTATGCAATTTAGCGAACATCCTTATCCAAAGAGACTACCTTCTGAAAGCCTACAATTCAAACAAGTGTGAGTTAAGGACCTTTGCTCAAGGATCCAACAGTGACAGCTTGGAAAAGGTGAGACTTCGACCCTGTAGCATCTGATCACCATTTTTATTTAAAAGCTTAAAAACAGTTGCATTTGTTTGGCTAGAAGGCTGAATAAACACATTTGGTCAAACAATCCAAGTGCAATAGTGGGCGATATGGTGACACAAGTGGATAGAATCGATTGAAAATGCATGTGCGCTGCAATAGCACTGACTGACTGTGAAAAATACTGCTGTGGAATCCTATAACGGCAAGAAAAAAACCTGGCACAGAGGTGATCTGATGTCAGCTCTAATCAGATATCTCACCAGCTTTCCTGAATGCTGTGCTTCCTCAGGGCTTTGCAGTGCAATAGCAGACTAGTGAATGCTAGTTTATAGGGTATGTCAAATGCTAACTAGGCTAAACAGTTCTACTTTGCTTGCTCAAGCTAACTGATTGGAGGAGTAGTTTATAGAAACTTTGTAGGTGATATTTAAAGAATAGTTCTGCAAAATGTTCACACGCATCTTGTGGATGCAAGCTTAAGTGAGGGAACATGGGGAGTGGATATTTGAGGAAAACTACTACACTTGAATGTATAGAACGTGTATTATTTATTTATTTATTTAACCAGATGATATATGGGAGCATAGTAATCAGATAATTGCAATTTTGGGCAGAATAACTTTGCCACATAGACATCAGTTTAGTGCACAAGGCCAGGGAAAAAAATGTACTGAGATTTCATAGTAAAATTGCTTGACAGTTTTAATGTAACCATAAAGTTCACAGTTCTACTATGAATGTTTTATGGTAATTTGGTCACTTCGTGGTTCTACTGTCAAATTTCAAAGTACATCTTTTCCCTGGGAAATGCCTCTGTGCAAAACGAAACACTGAGTACTTACATTTAGGAGATCCCCTTATCAAGAACTAGCAGCTTTATATTCTGGTTAACATACATTACTGCATGCTAGCGCAAACAACGCACGACCCCAAAATATCATCATACTAAAACCCTCTTGGGAGTTAATGTAATAAACACAACAAACCATAATAACAGAAAGCAATAAAGTTTTTAATTTCTAAGTGCAAGTCCAGTCTTCACCACCTTTGTAAGTGAAAAGGCGAGTCTCTAGTCACTGTTTGGGGGCTATGGACCAATTGGACATCCCTTTGAAGTTCATTCTATCTACCACCCAGGTGCCAGAAGTAGCTTATAGAAACATCAGAGTAATTGTGTTATTGAGTATTGGAAACCAATTCAATTAGTGATTTGCCATTTTTATTTGCTCCATTGCTGCCTAACCCTTTCTGAATGCACATTAGAGTTTAATTTGCTTAAAATCTTCGTCTTCTTAGGGCAGTATTACATACAATTGGTACTGTGAGGCTACATCATAACATGGGCAAAAATGTTATAAAAATGAATAAACGGAAGTTTAGCTGTACGAGCAAACTCGCATGTTGCTGCTTGCATTTGAAGTATTGAGCTTTTTTTCATTATAACCACACCCCCTCCGTGTTCTGATTGGTCACTTCACAAAACCACTTGCGTGTGATACTGCCATGCGAAGAGAATTGAACAAATAAAAAAAACCTCAGCAAGCTTTCTGACTCGGGGAAGTGGCTGGATGGTTCTGTTTGAATATGTTGACCGCACACGCATCGCACCTTGACCATCTACTTTGGCGCAGTCCAAAGTCAGGATCGAACCGGGGATCTTCAGAGTTGTTCAGTGACTGATTTTTAAAAAGATTTAAAAGTAATATGTTGTGGATGTTGGTTAACCATATTCATGAATTCGTATTCTGTTGATGTTTGTTTTGACTGCACCCCGAGTCAAGCTGCTAAATGGCTATGAATTAAGAGACATTGTAAGGTTAAGAGCCCTGTAATTAATTTGGCTTGCTGAAACAGTATGCACCTTTGGCTAGAAAAGACTAATGATCCTTAATGATCCAGTTATTAATGAGGTTGTAAAGAGCACCATACAAACCTCAGAACCTTCAGAGATGCCTTATAATAAAATAGACCACAGCCACCGCTACATATTTCACTCAGTTTATGATGCAGGTGAGTTCATCTACAAATGTATGTCTGGGAAATACAGTACTGTGCAAAACTCTTAGGCCACCATTAAATTAGTTGTGTGGACAACTCCTATATAACTCCTAACTCCTCGATGAGAGTTGCATCTGCAGTTTGGATAACGAAGTGGGTCAAATATACACCTTGTTACACAATTATTACTCCACCCTGAATGCTGCGAATAAATGTTATGAAATGCACTGCACTACTGTACGTGACTTGACTACAGCATAGTCACAATATTAAAGACGCCTTTTTTTGTTCAGTGACTAATAAAACGTTTGAGGCAGCTGCTTTCAGTGAAGTAATTTTAAACCTCATATTCCTACCGTAATCCTTTCCAATGTATTCAATTCAGCAATTTGTTAAATCAATCTGCTTGTCTACTGTAGAAACATCTGTGTGAAATCATATTCACTCTACATAATGAAGATACTCCGTCGGCTAGGATCAGGCGGAACTGCTTTTTTTCCTGAAACAACATACAGATTTTTTTTCTTCCATCATCGGTGGAGATATTGCCATTTGAAAGATGTTTTCACCATGTTGTAGTTTTACTGATCTGCATGAGCAGCAGTTTTCTCAGTCTGAACAATTGCAATAATTGGTCATAATCATAATAATAATTTACATCATGCTCAGAGGAAACTCTCTTTATTTTGAAAGGTGCTGCATGCAGTTCAAACTAAATATGCCACCTCAAACTTCACAGAGTCATTTTACCGGATGTTTTTGTCTATTAGGCTTGTAAGCGATTGAGTTTAGTGAAAGTTGTATAATGTCGTTCATTGCCACTAATGTGAGACACGAACAAATAACTTTGGAAAGAAAAAAAAAAACTATTTGGGTGAAAAAGCCTCAGCCTACATAAAAACATGGAGAATGTGATTGAGAATGCAGTTTGGTTACCATAGTACTGGGTGAAAGGTGAGGTTTGGATGATCAAGATTCAAAATGATGGCTTTATTTGATTTGAACTGGGTTTTTTAATAAATTCTCTAGGATTCACTATGGTGCATCATTGGTGATGGGTTAATGGGGGGGGGGGGGTGTTATCGTTTGGTTTCTCTGCAGCTAAGCCCAAGCTCTCCCTCCTAACAGTTTTGGTCACTAGTCCTACCAGAGCTTTGAACGGCTCATTACTTGGTTCAGAGTAAGTGCTCCAGCCCTGGCTTCTGCAGTCCTTTACCAGGTCTTGCCTTCAGGAAAGAAATGTTGTTCTTCCTGGGGTAGTCTCTACTGGAGTGAATTGTGTAGTAACTGCTTTTAGCACCTGACCGTTGGCGCCAGTGATAGCGGGCATTGACCAAGGCTTTGGAACAGCTGCTGAGGCAGTGTTAAAGCGACTGAACTCCAGACTTGGTCAGGGGCCCACAACACTCCACCTCTGCAGATTTCACCACCATGTCCATGGCAAGGATGAAAAGGGTGATTGAAATGGTGCAGTCCATTATAATTCCCTTAATCTAGCTATGGACACTACGTTATGAACCCAGAGGTCATTTTCATCTGGAAATTGTTGCAGTAATCCCATATGAGGTTGTTCATCTTTTTGAGAACATGCAGTCTACTGAGTGTCCTCAAAAGGCCTTTTGTGGTATGGACCCAAGTGTTACTGAGTTCCAGTCACAGGACCAGTAGGTCATCCTTGCCTTTCTTTGATTCTTTGAGGAGCATGTGTGATAACCCCTGTGTGTTCCATGCAGCCAGATTTTCCGGGAATCCCATCATTCTGTATCGAGGTTTCGATGCAATTGCTCTTTAAACAGATCATTGACAGTTCCGTAACCCAATGCTGAATAATATCTTCCCTTCCCTCCTTGCTTGGGAATTTCCACTGGTTGCCAACTCTTCCTTGCCGCCAGTTGTTGTTCTTTCAATTCTTTCGGACAGCATAATGGTTTATATCATGGATTCCCAACTATGCTTCAACTTTAGCAGTTGACATTGAGGCCTGAAGGTTCCCATGACTCTCTCTAACCAAATCTAGATTTAAGAGATAAGTGCCAATACAAATGATAAATATATTGGCAGTAACATGGGCATAATTTAATTTGTTTTCAGATTATATGATATGACCGTTTCACACGAGGTCTTTTCACCTCGAAACGTTTGATTGAATGCCCAATAGTCCAAACAACCTGCAAGGAGCTGTTTAACACTCAGCATCCCCAGACATCACAAGTTTAACATCCAAATCCTCACAGAATTCTATACTGCTCTCAGTGCTTTCCTGAGTTTTATCAGCATTCCATCTATATTGGAGTGGACAGGAACAATAATTACTTTCCCACTCCGGGCATCGTCGTTTGGGAGGAAGAAGCCACAGCTGTGCTCTAATCTGATCCCATGCTAGGATTTTGCTGTAATTGGCTTGGATCAAACACTAGCTCCTCGGGAATCCGTTGAGAGCTGTTAACTGAAGGGATTTAATGCGCTGGTGATGCGCACATGCCACGATTGGTTTACATTCTGTATAAGATGACAAACTGTTTGTAAAAGCTCTTCTGTGCAGAATATTTAATGGCATTAACTCACAACAACAGTAAGCAGTTTCTTTTTTATGCACGCATACATTGTGCGTCTTTGTAGCATTAATAAGCAAGTCAGATAGACCACAGGCGTACTGGATAATGGTACAATTATGGGATATTTAGCACTAGCTAAATTCAAATGTTCACTTGAGCTAAAGAACAAGTTCTTGCATTTCAATGTTTTGCAACAGGCTTAAGCCACCATTTACGTTCACCGATTTAGCAATGGTATTATGACCATATGACATATTAATGATAAAATGTTTCATTTGAAATGATCTGCCCATACTATTCTTTTCCAGTAATCCTCACTCGAATCTTTGGGAGATCCAGCATATCGTAGCCTTTTTACTTTCTGAAAAAAGTGGTTTACTGGATGCTACTGTTCTTGTCAATTCTTAAGTAATCCTAATGTTGCTCAATTGTAAGGGGAGGCCACACTAAATACTTGCCTCTAGAAGCTGTTTTGCAGTTTTTAAATGCCACAGACACATTTCCTCTGTTTATATTCTTGATCTGATAAGTTAATTAACCTACTTAATCCATGTACAGTCGAATCTGGTTAATGGGACCACATCGGGACAGGATCGTTTTGGTCCTAATAACCGGCTGGTCCGATTAATCGAACATGCCCTATGTTACAAGACGGGACGTGCTATAA
>JAUZST010005284.1:0-15690 GCA_034779995.1 Parotocinclus haroldoi
CGCTCGCCCTCTCTCGCGCTCTCTCTCTCTCTCTCTCTCTCTCTCTCTCTCTCTCTCTCTCTCTCTCTGGCTCTCTCTCTCTCTCTCTCTCTCTGAAGCTGCTGCGTTTGAAACGCACGCTCATGTTCATGCGCAGTAAAAGCGTCGAGAATTTCTTCCAGCGCTCCTACAGCGACACCCGTTTACCTCCTGACCTCATCGACGATCTCCCGCCGCCTTCTCCGCCCCTGCTTTTGGAGTCTGGCAATAGCCTCCGACCCCCTTTGAGCCCCACCCTTAATACCCAAAAGCCCCGTCCCGTGCAAACACACTGCTTCCTGGATTTTGTGTTCCGCAGACCAACCAGCTGTCAGCTCTGCAAACGCATCATCGTAGGTAAGCTAGCCCCGCCCTGCACCGACCCTGATATATCTTTACCTTGACGGACTAATGCTGCCTTTTTACACTTTTACACTGATATATAGAGCAGCGTAAAACCATTCACAGACAACATCATCCTTCTGTTGCTAAAGCAGAACATTCAAACCCGGTCTGATGATCATGCCAGGCCTCTGTCTAGTACCGCAGTATAATAACACACAACATAAGACAGACCACAATAAAGAAAGAAAGAACAAAGGGAAGAGACGTAATTAGAACAGGACTACCACTAGACAAGACAAACTGGAACAAATCAAACGAAAACAGTCTAGAACAGTCACTTGGTTCTGCAATTCAACAAAAAGCCAAGGATTTGATATCATATAGTTTATTAACGTTAATATATTATAGGATGTGAACATTTATACATCAATGGTAATCCTAGCGCTGTGTTTATTCAGGACTCTATGATAAATAAAACAAACAAAACACAACCAAGGAATTCGACTTTATTCGAATAAGTAAATAAATACTTAATTAAATACATATCAATGAACTAAATGACATAGATCATATAATAAAAGGTGTTTTCTAAGGTAGTAACATTCCGTTGTGTACAGTATAACAGAACAGAGCTGAGTCTTCTTCTGATTGGGTGGTTCTCTCAGTTTGAGGTCTGAATGAGTGTATAATTGGATCAGATCTCCTAAGACACATTAGACTGGTATTTAAAAGTCTATTCGAGGTCTAATTTGGTCCTGCGCTCTGTCTCCGGCTCTCCTTGTCTCTGTGTCTTTGTCTCTAGGGAATTCTAAACAGGGTCTGCGCTGTAGGACCTGTAAGGTAGCAGCTCATCTGTGGTGCACTGCAGAACTCTCCCAGCAAGCATGTGAGGGAAAAGTATGTCTGATACATTTACTGTCTCACCCTCATACCATGTCTCATTGAGATGTGTTAAAACTCAAAATATTCATCTGTAAAACTGGCCCTTAATTTTAATGAGGACTGCAGTGGCCTAGTGGTTTAAGAACTGAACTTGTGGACCAGAAGGTCCAGGGATCAAATCCCACCTTTGTCAAGCAGCCACTGTGGGATCCTTGGTGGAAGACCCTTGACCTAGAATTGCTTGGATTATAAGAGAAACTTGTGAAATGACTAATATGTGTGTGTTTTAAATGTGATGTGCACAATATGTGATGTTGTCCCTGCTTAGGTTATACAAATCAGCAAGTCATATCATATGCATAAGACACTGAACCTTTAGCATAAATGTTTTTTTTTTAGCCTGGTATGTTCAAGCGGAACTTCAGCACTCCTACAATCACCAGCGAAGAACCTGGGACTCAACCTGAAAGAGGTGAGAGTGAGAGTGTGAGTGTGTGTCTGTGTGTCTTTGTGTGTGTGTATGTTGTGTGTGTTATACTGGACAGGAACAGTGCTTGAGCATTGATGCATGACTATGTTGTGTGTTTGTATTTGACAGAGATGAAGGTAATGGATCCTGTTTATGCAGCATTGCGCTATGGGAAGTCTCTGGGCAAAATGAACTGGTCCAGTTTCGGGAGTGTGTATGAGTCCCCGACCCGTAGCCTGGTTAGTGTGTTCGTTCAAATTTTTGTTGATTTTCTAGAAAACTTAAAAAACTTACATTTGACACACACCTGCAGAAATATTAGCCACACAGCTTATTTATTAAACCTTACAAAAAAGGTCAGTGTGCACAAATTGTACATAAATGTTTTCAGCTGTACTGATTCTACCTGCTTTTAAATAAAGATCATTTTAATAACTTGTATAATCCGTAAAAAAACATATTAATATAAGTATGGTTTCATTTATGTTGACTTAAAGTGCCTCGTAGAAAAAATCACGACTACAGTATTAATTATCTATATTATTGTTGTGAGCCCCAAACAATCTCTGCATTTTTCTACTTATTTTAATTTATATCTGTTTATAACAGACTTTAACTGTCTTTAGCAGAAAAGTGCGCAAAACTGAGTCTCTAAGTATCATTACAGTCTTTCAACATTATTACAAGTATATTGTAACAGGAACACGTTATAAGCCAGCAGTTAGCCAGTCGCTAATCAGCCTAGCGTCAGCAGAAACGTGTATTTTTCAGTATCAACGTTTTTATTTATATTAATTTATTCTCATCGTTGAATATAATTAGATATATTAGTTTTCCAATACTCTCGTTTTCAGAAGCGCTAATAAACAGGAGCGCGCCCGATGTTATTATTAGCATACGCTAGTAAAAGCTAATTAGCGATTAGCTTGTTGCAGTTAGCCAGTCGCTATCCAGCTTATATAAGGGTCAGAACAAATTGGAATTTCATGATCAAATTCTTAATGTATATCAATATACTGTCACTAATGTACTCATTATCCTGGACAAAAGATTCCACAAAATGTAAATATTTGTAGGTAAAATTTTCACCAAACTAAGCTTATCTTGTGTAAATTATGGTAATTCCTCAGGTCTTTAGGAGGCTCAGAAGTGGTTAAGCTGTTAATTAGGTATTGGTGATTATTTTATGTACTTACTATTAATACTTTAAGTCTATGGAGAGTTTCTGATGTGTTACACAGACAGACGAGCAGATTAAATACGAATTGTGTTGCTTGTTTGTCTCTCAGGGTGAAGGAGGAGATGAGAAGGATGAGATGGATAGAGAGACAGATGAAACAATCAATGAAGAAACACAGAAGGGTGAGTAAATCTCAGAGCAGAGAGCAGGCCTTTATAATAATACTCAGTTACAGCTATTGGTAGTGTCAGAAATAATTCTAAACAAAACATCACATAAAGTTATTAATCATGTTTTAACTTGAGCTCACCTAAGAGTTTAGGAAATCTTTAAGTGCTTTTCCATGATGTCCTTTATACTGAGGTATAAACATAACACAGAGCTCAAATTCTGTCATGCTCACGTTAAAACATCTAATTAAGAGTGGGATACCAGCCATTCTGAGATTCTAGTACCTGCAGGAGCAATTATCATTAGATCTTTCTTTGAAATTCCAGTTACAGATTCTGCCTTTTGTGTTTACGCTTAAGTCTCTAAATTTGTTGGCATCAAATTATTAATTTGTTGACTTGATGACTCCCATCTTTAGCACCAATGATCACTGTCTGTTTTCAGACCTGAATTCCCTTAGCATGTGTTGGTGAATGACTAAAGGAATTTGGGTTCTGTATTGGCACCTGTTATAACAGTATAATATTTATACACATTCTATTTATTATAGTGGACCTTTCTCAGTCCGAGAGCTCAAAGACTGAAACAGAAGAAGAAATAAAGGTAGAGCTTCTCACTGTAGTAATTTCCAGGTACACGCTTCATGACCAAAAATATGTGTACACTATCTAATTTACACACATTGACAGGATCATAAAATCTATCAAACATTAGTAGTAATTAGTCATACTCTATCTACTCAATCTACTGTACCATTATAGGATTGATTAGTTAGTTTTTTAAATGTCTGTTCTGAATGTGAAGTGCAAACATCTAGGAGCAGCAACTGCTCATCTCTCAGTCTTCAGTAAAACAGCAACAGTGTTCAGGAAGTTTGTGTTCATGTTTAATTTTCTCTCTGTTACTGTAGGTGCCTAAATATCACCCCATCCACACTTATGTTGCTCTTTACAAGTTCCTCCCACAGGAACACAATGACCTTGAGTTACAGTAAGTGTGTGTGTGTGTGTGTGTGTGTGTGTGTGTGTGTGTGTGTGTGTGTGTGTGTGTGCATGAAAACAGAGGTTTATATAGTTCTCTTCTCTCTCAGGCCAGGTGACCGGGTTCAGGTCACTGATGACTCTAATGAAGACTGGTGGAAGGTGAGTCTGTTTATGTGTGTGTGTGTGTGTGAGAGAGAGATAGTGTGTGACCTTTTTCTGTTATACTCAAGCTTTACTTGCAAATGTACATTACAAACTGTACACTGTGTGTGTGTGTGTGTGTGTGTGTGTGTAGGGGAAGGCTGGGGACAGAGTTGGTTTGTTTCCTGCTAATTTTGTACAGAGATTGCGTCCAGGTGAGAGTGTCTGGAGGGTCACACAGGGTGTCCATGGAAACCAACAGCTGGGTCAAATGACTGTTAAAGAAGATCAGGTAAGACTCACCTGTAAAATACTGTAATAATTATAAAATATACATCACATGTCCTTACACACTGCCTCCTTTATACTAACATGCTCCTCCTACAAACTGATACAATTACTTAATTAATACATTAGTGTGTTACAAACAAAGAATTCTAATCACAAAGATAAAATGCATTTAATTTAAGAATCGTCTACATATAAATAGTAGACATGTAAAATTGTTCATTTGTGTTTGTGAATGTTACCATCATTTTATATAAGTATTTATTAAGTTATAGATGTGATATTATTATAACATTTGATTTCTGAAATCTTTAAAAAAAAATTATAAACAGTTTTAATCATTAATCATCTTTTGTTTTGTAAATGTATAACCAAGTGACCATAGTTGTGTAAAAAGAGAAGCTGTTGTAAATACTATTTTGGTTCATCTTACACTGAACTAATGAGAGAAATCAAACTTTTACATGGCCTGATGTTGAATGATGATGTATCCTGTGTGTTGTTGTTGTTGTTGTTGTTGTAGATATGTGTGGGGAAGAAGGAGGACAGTGATGGGTATCTGAAGCTGTGTAGTGGGAAGAAGCGGGGACTGGTCCCCACACACTCACTGGAAGAGATTTGAAACAAAAAAACACGATCAGCCATGAAATAAACATACATTTATTTTCTCTTATAAGCTGCTAAGATCAAAACAAGCACACAACATCATAAATCTCATCCCAAACTACAAACGAGTGCACAAGTTAGCCAATTATTCCAGTGGAGAGTAAAATAAACATAAAACAGTAAGGCCATAGGAAGGCATAATTAAATCAGTAAAGAGAATTATTTCACATGGATATATTTTATTTCAAAACCTTTCTGTATTAAGGCTCATGTGTCCTTTACTTTCAGTTATTATTGTTATTATATTAACAAGACATTCTTAATCTCCATAACAGCTAATTCATTGCTTCATGTAGTGATCACTATCTAGTCTAGGTCCCAGAATCACAGACCATAGGAGAACGCCTACCCTGGATGGGGTACTAATCCACTAACACCTGAACCAGCCAGAAGACTCACTAGAACTCACTGACAGTCTCACAAATCACCTAGTGCCCCCCCCCACACACACACACACACAAAGCAAGAGACACATTAATTCAATTCATTTCAATTTTATTTATATAGCACTTTTTACAACGTAGCATTGTCTCAAAGCAGCTTTACAGTAATACATTATCTAAAAGGCCAATCCCAATTCTCAGTTCCTTTAGAGAGGCAGTGGTCATTTTGAAAGTGTTTTTGGGGTCACTATCATGTTGGAATGCTGCCCTGAAACTCAGTTTCCAAAAGGAGGGGATCATGCTTTGTTTCAGTTTGTGATAGTACATGCTTTCATTTGTGGTTCCCTCAGTGAAATGTAGCTCCCCACAGCCAGCAGCACTCATGCAGCCTTAAACCATGATATTCCCACCATCATGCTTGACTGAGTTGCAAGATACAGTTGTCTTTGTACCCCTCACTTGGTTCCAGTAATCCATGTCCTTAGTCTGCTTGTCTCCAGCAAACTGTTTGTGGGCTTTCTTGTGCATCATCTTTAGAAAAGAGGCTTCCTTGTGAAATGACAGCCATACAGAACCAATTTGATTCAGTGTGTCATGTATGGTCTGAGCACTGACAGACAGTCCCCACCCCTTTAACCTATGCAGCAATGCTGTCAGAACTCCCACATTTATCTTCAAAAGCCAACCTCTGGATATGATGCTGAGCATGTGCACACAACTTCTTTGGTCAACCGTGGTGAGTGGAACCTGTCCTGTTTGGTATTGGTTCAGGGTGTTGGCAATCATCCATCACCTTTATGTAGAGCGACAATTCTTTTTTTTCAGATAGTTTTGATAGTTCTTTGCCATAAGGTTCCCTGTTGAATATCCAGAGACCAATATGAGAGAGTGTGAGAGTGATAACACCAAATTTAGCACACCTGCTCCCCATTCACACCTGACACCTTTAGACGGAAAATGGCTAACTGGACTCAATTTTGCCATTTTCAATTAGGAATGTACTCACTTGCCAGCAGTTTAGACAATAATGACTTTGTGTTGCGTTATTTTGAGGACACAACAAATTCACAATGTAGAATACTTTACATTGTATTGTTACATTTATTTTATGAAGGATAAGCTGAATGATGATGGTGACAATGTATCTGGATTCTCTACTGAAACTAAAACATCGAATGAGCAGAACATTATATCATTAGCTGTCTGCCTACAAAAGTTCATAAAGAAACTTGGGTGAACTTTCCTGGCTTGTACACAGCCCTGACCTAAACTCCACAAGACATGTTTAAGATGATTATAAATGCCAACTGTGAACCAGAGGCAATGGGAAAACTTAATATACATAATGTGTAAAGGGTGTTGTAACAGAAACGGGACAACAACACAGAGTCTTTGGCTATATAGTGTACTTCAAAATTATACAGTATGTATCGATTTAAAAAGATTCCCTGAGTTCTGACATGAACGTACTTTGATGTTGCCATGAGACAGCCCGTGGAAGACTAGCCTAGTTATTCACTTCATTGGAGAGCAATGATGTAGTAAAAAAGGGTTTTCAGCTCTGCCAAAGATGTATCAATGTATCATTACCTACATATCTGGGTACAAATCTTCATTGTAAGATTAAGAAATATATAGTGTAGTGCTTAAATGATTTCCTTTTGTTAATAAAAAAAGAAAATCGGGTTCTGTTGTTGGTGCATAGTCTATGTTGTTTGAACTCTCCACAGAGGGAGGAGGACTGTAGCGTGTAGGCTAATGACAGTTTCTTTTCACCAGCAAGAATACAGCAAGAATGAATCAGCACGGATGAACAGACTTACGCATGCAGCGTCTTATAACCCTCTTTGCTGTTGGTTTCAACAGCCAGTGTGGTCTACTACAGCAGCAACAGAGATGATCCAGATATCCCTCCTTCAAACATATAGCTTTTTCACATATGAACTCTGAAAGATGGCTAGTGAATCAGGTCTAGACATTTTTCGGAGTGGCCCTTTCACACATGTAGCATACAGCTAGAGATATTCTGTGTGTGTTCTGTTTGGGAGATACTGAATGGAGCATATATGCATGTGTGCTCACATGAGTGAACTGTGAGTCGAGAGGAGTCAAATAAATCTGTACTTGAAAAGAATGCAACTGCACGCAACTGTCTTGAACTCGCCTTCTCTTGCACTTTTTGCTTGTGTGTCACTTGGAACACTTGATTACTCTTTTATGAGTCAGGTATGAGTCCAGCCAAAACATAGGCGTATGAGCCTCACAATTGATCTCCCTTAGTTTAGAACTTCGCCGTTTACATTTTCTCTTTTTTTTTTTTTACATCTACACTACTGTATTCTAAGTGCAAATAAGTCACTAAAATGTTAGTGATACCAGCCAACCAAAGGGAAGGGGGGAGATTCACTGTGCTCTACGATACTCATCTGGACTGTGCATCTGGGCCAATGGGCCTAACAGTAGTGAGTTTGAATGATATTACTGAGTATTCATATTTATGATTACTTATATTATTGATATTAAATATTATTTATTCTAAGTAATTTCGGCCAGTCCAAAAGCAATGTAACAAACCTAAACACTGAAACCTTTGGAGGGTGCGTTATAGACATCGGAAAGTGCTTTTTTAAATGCTACAGTCCCCTCCAGAATACTTGAAACGGAAAGGCAAATTTTCTTGTTTTTGTTGTTCACTGAAGACCTTTGCATTTAAGACTAAATTAAGACAAGAGTTCAGAATCTCAGCTTTTATTTACTGGCATTTTCCTCAAAATATGTCAAGTAAATCTGGATTTATCACTGTTTGTATTACACAACACCATTTTATACATGAGCAAAAGTAAAGGAACAACCAAAGTTAAAGTGAATTACACTCAGTATTTGGTGGAAAAAACCCTTGCTTTTAAGAACTGCCTCCAGCCTGCGACCTATGGACATCACCAAACTGTTGCACTCTTCCTTTGTGATGCTACTCCAGGCTTTTATGGCAGCTTCTTTGTATTCTTGTTTATTTCGGGGGGGATTCTCTCTTCAGTCTCCTCTTGAAGAGGTAAAATGCATGTTCAATCGGGTTAAGATCAGGTGACTGACTTGGCCAGTCTAAAATCTTCCACCTTTTGCCCTTGATGAACTCCTTTGTCTTCTTTGCGGTATGTTTTGGGTCGTTATCCTGCTGCAAAATGAAACTCCTGCCAATTAGTTTGTAGTTAGTAGCATTCATCCTTACATTGGCAGACAAGATTTGTCTGTACACCTCTAAATTTATTTTGCTGCTACCATCATCAGTTACATCACCAAAAATATGATTGAGCCTGTTCCAGAGGCGGCATGCCCAAGTCATGACATTACCACCACCATGCTTTACAGATGAGCCTGTGTGCCTTGGATCTTGGACCGTTCCCTTCTTCCTCCACACTTTGGCCTTTCCATCACTTTGATAGAGGTTAATTTTGGTTTCATCAGTCCATAGGACTGTTTTTCAGAATTTCTGTGGTTCATCTCTGTACTTTCTGGCAAACTCCAATCTGGCCTTCTGATTCTTGCTACTGATAACTCTGCTCTTGGAGTCTTCTCCGAACAGTGGACTGGGATACCTTCACCCCTCCTCTATGGAGGTAATTGGTGATCTGGCTTACTGTGGTTTTTTGGTTCTTCTTTATAGCTAGGACAATTTTTTCTCTCATCAGTGGGTGTTGTTTTTCTTGGTTAACCTGTTTGACGCCTGTTGCTCAGCACACCAGTGGTTTCTTTCTTTTTCAAGACATTCCAAATGTTTGTGGTTGCTATGCCCAATGTTTTTCCAATGGCTTGGATTGATTTCCCTTCTTTTCTGTGTTTCAGAATGGCTTGCTTTTCTCTCATATGCAGCTCTCTGGTCTTCATTGTGGTTTATCTTCTTTTACAAATATTTTATAATCTGTATAGGTTTAACCAAAGCCAAGAAGGAAAGTAATCATGCAGACCTTTTTAGGGCTTTAACAAACAACCTTAATTGCAACACCTGGTTAACGAGAAACACCTTTCAGTCACATTTCAATAGTTTTGCTCACTTGAAAAATGGGTGGGTTTAAAGAAAGGGTGATATGTCCTGATTGGTTTATCACATTTCATGAAAACACAAGGAAATACAAGCTGAGATTTTGAACTCTTGTCTCTTACTAACCTTTTTGTCTTAAATCAAAATGACTTTGGTGCACAACAAAAACAAGAAGATTTGCCTTGCCGTTCCAAGTATTTTGGAGGGGACTGTATATGTGTAGCATGGAGTAAGAGTATAGTAATAAAATAAAATAAGACATAAAGATAGTTAATAAATCGACAAAAACAGTCAGAGGCTACTCTAACCTGCAAATAACATAAATCATAATTAGTATTTCAAACTAGCAGCAGTGTCATTGCTGATTTAACCTCTGGTCACGTCTGGCAACAATAAAATAAAGTTAACACAAGCTGTAGAGGGAGCAAACCTTAAAAGGACATATTAAAATAAAATAACTATCGTTTAGTTTAACACAACAGACAAATTACATTTAAATGTTTGTGTATCACTATGGAATTGCAAACTCCAAACAGTTCTTGTAGAAGCTTGTGTATTTTGGTATCTTGTCTTAGGTTTGAGTTTTTACATTGATCGTTGCAGAAAACATTTAGCTTAGATATATTCTTATATTGTCCTAACACATATGGCATGTTTGAGATTCATCTATATATTTTGAATAATATCCATGTCTCTAGACTATGAATTAAATTATAAACTTCATTTCTTGAAGTACTTCAAATACTATGTATTTTCACATCATTGTTTCCATTAATATTTCTTCACTGACTGTGAGACATTTAATTCTACAGGGTGAGTCAAAAGTCACATAACTTTTTTTTCGCAGATTTTTTGCAAAAGACGTCAAATCCATTGTTGAATTTGCCCATTTTTTTGAGTGGTCTTCAGGCAGCCACTACCTGGTTTGTCGTCCAATTCCTTCTCAGAATATGGCTATGAGGGATGCAATAGTGTTGTGTGATATTGGTTGTGTGAAATTGGTGTTTTTTTTGTGTCTGTCGTTGAAATCTGCGGCTATAATACGACATCAGAATCTTCAGTTCCACCTTTAGTTACTTGGTGCAAACAGTTTGTGTTCATAACTTTTGAACCACAAGATATATTACAAATCTGATTGCAGCAGTCGATTTTTGAGACAGTTCTTTCCAGATGTTTCTGAAATAAAATGATGTCCTGTGACGTCAGACTGACAGGCATTGTTCGACAGTTTTCCAATGCTATTTCCTTTGTTAGAGATTTGTCTAATCAAACATGAGGCTGTGTGTAGTGCAAATTTGTATCTTTTTTTCAGCGTCAATATTTGAAAATAAAAATATAAATTAATATAAAATTATAGCTTTTTTTTATAATGTATTGTTTACAACAATACAAAGTTTATTTGGATAAATGTATTGTTAAAAAGATAACATTTGGTCCAATTGTACAAAATGTACAAAACAATGTTCCAATGTGTATGGAAGGAATAGACAAAATCTTATACATTTTCCATCTATGCTTAGTTCAGACAAGACTAAGGAAAGCTTAGTAATACTCATATAAAAACTAAGCAGTGTAAAAGGGGAGTTAATAGAATCAGCAAGTGTGTTATTAACCTGAATGCATAACAGAAATGTGTCCTGAATTAAGGAAATGGGACCTGGCACAGGCACCTATGCAAAAAAATATAAGAGCGATAAATATGCTTTTTTCTTATTTATTCACTGCCTTTGCCTTAATTTGCTGCCATTATGACCTATTCGGAGTTAGCTTATGGTAATAAAAGGGGAACTAAGGGAGACAATTTTACTGTCAGCTCCCTCTCAGTACAATCATTTGATTTGTGGTTGTGGCAGGTTGAAAGTACAGACTGACTCAGCCTTGCTCTGTGTTTCAAGGTTATAGTGGGAGGACTGTTTCATCTCCTGCAGAGTAGCTTCCATCGTTTGCCTCTTCACATCTCCCCCTCACACACTCAGTTCTGGATCCCTATGGATGGTTATTATACCTGTATCTTTAGTATTCCAGTATCAGCCTTCAGCAACATGCATGTGCATTACCTGGGCTTTCACATCTCAGACACCTTTTTGCTGCAAAAGCAGGAGTGATATAATAAGATACCAAAATGCAAATACAATAAAAAGTCTAGTTGAATAATAGTATAGATGTGGCAAATCGTAGAAAGTGGTTGATTGTTGTTTACTAATATTAATAGTAATGGCATTGGGGGGAGGGGATTAGTTAAGGTTACACAAAATTACAAACATTACATGAATAGAAATGAACTTCGTGATGTCATAGAAGCAATTTGGATGTTTGTATTACTGAAATGAAATGTTTTGTTGTTATATGTTGACAACCCTACCACAAAAAAACAACAACATGGTCACAGCTCTGGGGATAGATATTGTTAAATGTTTTATAGAGGACTTATCATTTGGTTGACAGTGGAGCTTTCATATATACGGTGCTGAATGAATAATCAATCATAAGAGCATTCTAGAGCATCAGAATACACATATGTGGTATAAATCATAGTAATAAGTATTATTATTATTATTATTATTATTATTATTATTATTATTATTATTATTATATGTGTTATTAAGTATATGTTTTATTCTGTTTAGGGCATGCTGGCTTCGTGTTAAGTACTGTTGCAAGATCCCAGGTCTGGGTCCTTTCTGTGTGGTGTCTGCATGTCCTCACTGGATGCTACAGTGATCCTAGTTTATATGAGTGTGCGATTGGTGCCCTGATTAGGGTTGTACCCTATGCTGCTAGGTCCTGGGTCTCCCGTGACCTTGTATTACATAAGTACATTGATACGTAGGTTCTCAACATTAATTCATGCAAATAGAGTACCAAAAAAGCTATTTTTTTAGATCCCCAGAAGATCAACTCTGTCTAAAGTATTATACATATTAACTGAGTTGTGCTGTACATATGTTTCCTAACAGATCTTATTAACATGTTTAAAATACTTACATTTACCTTCAATTGGCCAAAAGCATTAACAAAAAGCTTATTTTGTAATAAAGTGTTGAAAAGTATTTGTAATTAAAGACATTTCCTTTATTTTAGTGAACAATGGATTAAATGTGAAAAGTATAAACAAAACACATACTCTGCTGGTGAACTCAGCGTTGCTGCTCGGCTAGTTGTAGCCTGGAAGTCCAAAATGCATCGAAAGCTGATTTAAAAAAGTTCCTAGGTGGCCGAGAACCAAGGTACCACTGTGTTATTACTTGTATTATCGTGGTATTAAGCTAAAATTATTTGTAACCTTAGATAGCATTATAAATAAAAAAATGGTTGAAAGTAACTAATTAAGCACTTTTTACATTTTTTGTTTGAAATGCTTTGTATGAGTGGTATTATTTTATACTATTGCCCTTATAAACTATTTTCAAAATCACGGCATTGTTAGACTTACCTAGCCTGTTCCCCCTTGCCTTACTGCATATTATGCTACTGCTAATGTGTGTAAATACAAGTACTGAGGGGCTGTGCTTGAGCTCTGTGTCCTTTCTCACAATTCTCACACACACCAGTCACTAAATAAGAAGACTAAACTCAATGTAGCATACGCTTACTGCTCTTTATCCAGTTACACTATATTTAGCTTTAAGTGCTACTTTTAGCTCTAAAGAAATTACAGAGGTTTGAACGTAATAACTGGCTACGAGCATAAACGTAGTACAGGGGTGTTTCAGGGCTACTTGTCAGACTGGGGTGCAAACAGAATTTAGAGGGTAAACGTCTGTGTACTTTTGTGTAACAACACTGATACCTTTGCTGGTTTAAAAAAATGTATTTGCTTTAATGGTCTAATATATACTTTTGGTGAGTTATAACTGATGAAAACATATAGCTGTGAGCTGTCATTACCTTGTCTGCAGTGTGGCTGACTTTCTTTTAAATATTTGTTATCCATTACACCAAGAAAAAAAAATAACTCAAGAAACTGGCTCTAACTGAAAACGATAGCTACTCAAGCTTTTGGAAAAATGCTGGGGAAATTTGGAAAATCTATTGTCTGTAGTGAATCTTTATGGGGTGTCCTGTAGCTCCTGTAGTGAAAATGGCTTTTTAACACAGTAAATTTAATGGGGCCCTGCAACATTTTACTGCAAAGTGGTTATGATTGCACCCCTGATATACCTACATATTAAAATAACCTTATTTGTTTAGATCAAACATATATGTTAGACTATAATTAATCAAAAATAATATTTGATTGATTTTACTGTATATCAAATGCTAGAATAGATTGTATGTTTCAGTAATGTCCTGTGCTGCAGATTACCAGGTGCATAATTTAAACAGAAATGGCCTACATAGCAGAATCTGTCTATATGTGCTTGGGGTCTTTACCACCTAATGACACAGCAGATTTTGCCTCTATGATTACCATTACCATTTCAACCCTAGCCAAAATTATCATTGTAGAGAAAATGAATCACATACATTATCCTAGTAATATCTGCAATTTTAAAAAAATGTCTCATTTTCTATTCAAAATAGAATGAATTATGGTCAGAATTTGAAAACAACCTCAAATCAGAACAGTACATAAGTCACAAATACAAAGAAAGTGTTACATTTACGTAGAATTTTTATTGCAGATAGTTGAAACCCAAGATTTTTTTTTTACTTCAACTTAATTTCATTTTTCAATAAACATTTGCTTTCTTCAAAAAGTTGGGAAAGGTGCAATATAGAACTACTAATGACATAAACAGCACTAAATAATTTTGTCATTTCAAAGTGGTAATGTTTATAGAAAAAAAAACAGTATCCACAAAAGTCTTTGTTTTTCAGGAGCAAAGATGGGCAGAGATTCTCCAGTTTATCAACAAGAAATCTTTAGACACTATTTTCCTTAAAATAAATTAAAGGGATTTGCATATTTCCTCCTCTAAATGTGAATAATATTGTATCGTTGATCACAGCGGACCGTCCTGGCTCCAGCGATCTTTGTTCTGACTCACTGATCTTATTCTTCAGGGTGTGATGTCCTTGTGCGCTGTTAAGTGTGTTCATTGAGTGGGCAGGACTTATGGGTGTGTGTGGGCGTGGCTTATGTGAGTGAGGTGTGCCTGGGAGTTACCGTCTTCAAAAATATGTTTGTTGCATATGTGTTAGTGTTAAAGATGGGTGTGTGTGTAAAAGAGAAATAGACAGCACTAGACAGGTTCTAGAAGCGGTTTGGATTGGTTTGGTATTATTGGCTGTTCTATCGTTCCAATAAAACGATAATCTCCCTTAGAGAGCACTGCATCAATAACTTTTCATCAACAATATATTATATAACCCATTGGGAATGGATTTACTTTGTCACACACTAAATATAACTTACAAACAACTATTAAAACATTGCATAAATAAAATAAGCTTTATGTTAACCCGAAGTGTTGTCAGCTTCTCTAGACTACGACACATCTGGGATGGAGCATCACACAGTAAAAATGTTTAATGTTATTGGACAAAACAGCATTCAAATTCTTTTTTGGGAGAATCGAATGTTTCATGCTCCAGCCCAAAGCCCAAAGAATATTATCAGTAAGTAAGTCCAAATGCCAGGGTCTGTCATGTTATGGGGTATTGTCAGTTTTAGAGGGTGACACAGAGTGGATTTTCATTCCTGTCCCATCCCACTTTAACAGAAAATAATCCTGTCCCATCCCAATCCTGGGTCTGAATAAAAAAAAAAAAAATTCCTGTCCTGTCCCACTCCTGGTAAAATGACTGCCACTCCCATTCCACTCCTATTTAAAATGACTCCTGCTCCTGTACCGCTCCCATTTTTCCTACTTATTTTAGTTTTTAGGCAATACAGTTAAATTTAATCTTATCCCCATTATTTTTGAGATTAGTTTGTGTTCTGCAGTTTTATTTCAAAGGATATGGCAACAGGTACAGTTCATTTGTGGTAATATAGGGAGGCATTTTATGCCTTAATCAAAAGAAAAATCCTTCACTAAAGGCCACAAAACATAAATAATTCTTGGCCTGTGGTCCCTATAGTTTTTCCTATGGAAGTCCCTGTTGAATAAACCCAAACATAAAGTTGCATTTTACTCATTTATTGAGCAATTATTTCCTTAAAACATTAGGCATTAATTTGC
>JAUZST010005285.1:0-15690 GCA_034779995.1 Parotocinclus haroldoi
CACACACACACACACACACACACACACACACACACACACACACACACACACACACATATATATATATATATATAATATATAAAATCATCTTAACAATATCTATCTATCTGCCTGATGTCATACATCAGAGGCTAAAACACAGACGTAGGTGCAAGTGTGCTAGTTTTATTCACATTAGACATGGGGACATGGTCTCTTCTCCCTGCTGGTCAGCATAACCGTTACTGCACTCTTAAGACCAAGACAGACAGATTGAGGATGAGAATCTTTCCGCAGGCTATTCAGACTCTTAATTAGACAATTACCACACGTATTCCATAAATCACTTCTGCCTCTACTACTTGATAGCACCACTGTACTTTACATACCTGCACATCACCACTGCCCTCCCATGTATATATTACAAATAGTTGTATATCATTATTATTATAGTTATTATTATTTCCTTTTTATGTATATACCACACCCTGGGGCATTGCGCGAAACATTTCACTACATGTTGTACATGTATAACGATGTATGTGACAAATAAACGTCTAAAGTCTAAAGACAGGGTGATGACTACATATTAGCAGAAACAATGTTAACACAAACTTCCACTAAAGACAGGACTGGACAATGGTAATAACCATACCAGCAGGAAATAATACTACATTCAAAACTCCTAAAAGTGCTACAATGAACATTGCTACAGCTAAATTGTGCAGTACAGGACAGTACTAAGGCTACAATGTTACAGTGCTAATACAAAGAGTGCTAAGGGTAACATTCAAAGTTAACAAATCACATGTACATATAGAAGAACAGACAGCAACAACTGGACAAGACTGTACAATGACAATAAAAAAATAAAACCAGACAACACTATACTCAGACAACAGGATAACAGGATAAGGCAATGCAGGAACACAGAGAAAATCTGAGTTGCCCACACAGTATAATCATTGCACAGATAGCTGTATAATTCTAAATAATATTTAATAATATGTACTAAAAGAACTTCTCCTCGTTATAAATACAAAAAAGGAAGGTCTTGAGATTGATTTGAGAGGATTTGGATTGAATTCCTAGAATGCAGATGGCGAATTCCCAGAAATGTGATGTCCACCATCCCCAGACCCCACACATATTTTATTTTACACTGATACAGGTGAAAAAAGTATTGTACATATTTGAGTTGCCCTACATTTGTTGGACTAATTGTCCATATCTTGTTTGTACAGACAACTACAATAATAAATATTTATGAAAACACTGGCTTGATTTAATTTGGTTATTCGTTAAAATCTTTCTTCTGCTTTTAAAACTCTATTTAACGCCCTAAATATGTTCTTGCAAACTAATGTAGCAGACTCTAAGATTAGATTAGTGCTACATATTTAATGACTACTGAAACCATCTTTAGAATTAATCTCAATTAAGATTCTGTCTCATGAGAGCACACTATACTTACTGCACTTAGGAAAACCACATCCATTATTGGTATGGTGGCATACCAAAACCTGTAGAATATGTTGTATTAAATATATATTTAATAAAACACTGAAATGACATTTACACCCCTTGCTACCTAGTTACAGTATGTAGCTATCTATCTGTATGTACATATATGTGCATTTATGTATGTTATGTAGGTAATAATATATGTATGTCTTTTTCCATCTTTGGTCACTGTGGTTATTCTAACATACCTGTTTGTTACACTCAAATGACTGTGGAACACTGTTTAAAATTATACAATACTACCCTATCCCCACTGTTTACAGTAATCAAGGTCACGTATAATATTTTGAAGTTATAACCTTAAAATGGTTATGCTCATCCAAAGAACACAGTTATTCCAGCCATTTCCCAAACTTTCGCACACAATACACCAGATTAAACCGTGTACCTCAGAGGTAAATTGACATTTCACAATCAGGCTAGCTCTTCTCTTTCACATCCCTGCAGGGACTGAAGGTGAGTAAGTGTTAGATGACTTTTCTTTAGGTTTTAAGGAGACAAAGCAGACTGAACAACATGTAACCACTGGCAGTTGGCCAGGAAAGCAGCAGCAAAAACGTAGAATCAGCCTTTCTCTCTCACTCACTCTGCTTCCATCTGAAGCAGTCATTACTTTATGGCCTTGTTGCTTCTGGCTCAGTTCAATCCTCACACACTCCCTGTGCTCTCCACTTGCCCCTCCCTCACTCGCACTCTGTTTTAAAATATTGAGGGCAGACAGGAAGACAAACCTTCTCACCCTGTCCCATAAGGTTAACAAAACAAGTTTGTGTCTGAGTGTGTGCTGAAGAGTGTGTTTTTTGTGTGTGACTCATCACTGGAACTGTTTTTACTGTCCTAGTGAATGCATTTATAGTGGTCAGATTCATTCCACTGTGGCTATCATTGCTCTGCCTAATAAATTCTGTTTATACAAAAGACAACAGAAAGAGGAGTAAACAACAAAGCTAAATCCATTAGTGTGCCATCAAGGTGACACAGATTCTATCTGGCTGATTGGTCGGTATGCCCAGAAGATACAGCAGAAATATGAATCTGGCACCATCTCACAAATAAATATTCTGCTTCCAAAGACTTCTGTCTCCTTCCTGCTTGCCCCTGTGGCTAAATATTTAATTGTAATTGCACCACATTGTGTATGTGTGTATATATTGCATGCAATTGTGAAATTGTGAATGTTTAAGCTCGATGGAATGGGTAGCATTGAAACTCTGCAGAAGACTGTGATGGGCTTATGGCAATGTATTAAGTGTCTTCCGATGGCTACTTCCAGCAGGAAAATGTGGATGTCATAAACCTCAAATAACCTCAAACTGTTTTTTTAACATGACAATACGTTTACTGTACTCAAATGGCCTCCTTTGCAGCGATATGTACAGGATACATGTCCACACATGTCTTGCCTCTTATGGCAAGCTTCCAACTGGCACTCTCAGCAGGAAAATGATTGCCCAAACAGAGAAAGGGTTTCCCTGGAATGTGTCTGCCAGATTGCAACACTTGCTTGGCCTGTCAGGTCACCAGATGTATAGAGCATTTATGGCCAGCTTTAGCAACCATTTATTACAATTCTGTAATAATTCAATTCTTCTCATAATGACTACAGAAACTACCCAAATCCCCTTAACCAAACGTTTACATAACCTGAAAGATTTGGCATTATAACGTACACACAAATTGACACACTCAAGTTTAAATGGCCACTAAAAGTAACCATCCTCACCTGTGATCTATTTGCTTGTAATTATTGTGTGTGTATAAAAAAGTCTGTGAGTTTATGGGCTCCTGACAGACCTCTGCATGTTTCATCCAGTGTTGCCACTGACGTTGCTGGATTACGAACCATGGGAAAGTATTATCAAGCAGGAATTATCAAAGGATCTGCGACAGAAGATAGTTAACTTTATAAAGCAGGAAAATGATATAAATGGATGTCTAATGAATTAAGAATGCAAATGAGCAGTGTTCAAACTCTAATTTAGAAGTGGAAAATGAGGGACTCCACTGCCAGCAAAATTATTCTAGATTTAAAAAAAAGCCCACAAATAACTTCAGTTGACATACAGGACTCTCTGAAAAGAAGTGTTTCAAGATGCACAATAATGAGGCACTTGAAGAAAAATGGGATGCATGCCCGAGAAAGCCAGAAGAAAGCCATTACTACACATGACAAGTTGTCATTGATGCTAGAGAAGGCAATACACGGCATTAAGAACTAGGGTATGTAAACTTTTCATCAGGGTGATTTGGGTAGTTTCTGTTGTCGTTGTGATTTCAAACACAATTGTTCAATAATAAATGGCTTCATACAACCACTAACCATGAACAGTTTTGTATTATCATTCATATTCTCTAAAAAACGGTCAAAAAAGTACAAATTCTGCCAGGGTATGTAAACTTATATGTGTACATAAATGAGGACAACTGTATAAGTGTACAGGATCCACAGGCCCAGCTAAAAGCACAATTTGCAATATGCCACAGAATACCATACAGAACCTGCCTGCCTCCAATGTCCAACCATATCTCATTTTGTATCCAGGCTATATGCGTCCTAACAGGGTGACTAGAGCCTATGTTCATCTTTTCAGCCTCTGTACAGTTAACTTGCCCAGTAAACTTATCCTTTGCTCTAATATTGTAACTATTGACACATATCATTGTTATATTTACACATATAAAGGTTCATTCGGTATATAACCATTTAAGATGTGTAGTGAGCAAAGTAGGTTAATTATATAATAAATTATTTAATTATCAATCTCAAATACTTTTTATTACTGCTGTTAATGCTGAGCTAAGGGTACATCTCTCCATACTCACAGGCTGCGCCACATTAAAGTGAAAAATAAATAAATAAAAATAAAACACTGAATAGATATAATGAGGATAGCATAGTCATTTCAGGCTTCCAAAACACTGATCAATTACACTAACAAATGCTCTGCCTTAACAACACAGGCACTGTAATTAGTAAAGATGCTGTGGTGCATATCTGGAACTTAATCCATACTGTGAATTATGATATCTTCTTTGTAATGCAGACCTTTTGAAAAATAGGAACGACAGAGTACTAGTACTGCTATTTCAGACTAAATTCTAAATATATAAGTGAGCCAAGTATAAATACCTGATGAACTATTCTGCATATACACTGGTAACAAAAATTTTAGGATATTTCAAAATGAGTACAAAAAGGATCTGCTGGACAATCTGATCCTGTCCATGTCCCATCACTGTCAGTGTGTTTTGGCAGTCTTGGGTGACCATACACCCTACTGAATAGTCAATGTGTGGTACTCTCATCCAGTTTGACATGCTGCTGATCACCCTCATGAATATGCCACTTGATACTCCATCACCATAATTGAGTTTGGATCTCAGTTGCATAATTGAAACAACTTTCTCTGACTTTTCATTTGTTTTTTTTTTTCCTGATTATCTTGTTTAATTTAATATAATCAAATGCTTATTTTTAATCACTTCATATTGATTTTGGAATATTTCCTGATATTTGTGAGTATTGTAGTAGAAATAATATGCTAGTGCTGTATGCGTTATTTCCACCTTCAGTGGCTGACTTTAGTTGTGTACAACATAGTATAATATAATAAGTATAAGTGTAATATTTCAGAGTAGACTAGAAACTACATTTATTCCCCTCACTCATTTTACTGATTACTGATTTTTTGTCTAGTCTGTTAAAGAATGGGGTATTTTAATCCCACAACCTGCTATCCAAACCACTAGCTCTTGCTGTAACAAATGATACTATAACACATCTGGATAAATAAAGCTAATAACACATTTGTGCTAGTAGACTCTGGCAGGCTCCTATTAATTTCAAATCAGCAAACCAAAGTGGATTGCGTTTTGCATTTCACCTCTACTTACACTCTACATTCAATTAGTAACAATTTACTAGAAGAAAGCCAGAGTCAGTCACATTTTATTTGTGCTTCCTTTGTATCAATGTATACATTGCAGAGTGAAGATCTAGTACAAAACAGGAAAGAAAAACTACTGGCAAACACCTGAGACTCTGCACATCCTTTCATACTTTACCATGGTTAGCACAGTTATGAAAAAATTCTGTGTTTGTTGAGGGGATTGCACAGTAATGTGCAGAAGTCTTAGGCCACCATTGAATTTGTGGTTTTATCAATGGCATGATGACCTAACACACTATCAACGACTGAACCCAAAAATTTGTTAACTTTAGCAGCCTTATAATGATGTCCCATACCGTCAGCTAAGCACCGCCTCTCCTGTAACCCTTTCCAGGAAAAAGCGAATAAGAATGAATGAATGTATGACATTCATAAGCATTATTACTGATTTATAGGACCTCTAGGATTAGCCGTTAATTGGAAGGTGAAAGTAGGCTAAACTGTTTTCAATCAATGCAATGACACCCTGCTGTATTTAAAGAAAAGGGAAAATCTATTAATATCTACTCTTCACAAGGGGTAAATACGAGGCCTGTGCTAGAGTTTGTGTACAAAAACAAAGGGTAGAGAGGTGAAGGATCCCACATGAGTAAACAGCACCACCCCATACTGAAATAATCTCTGCTTCACCCTGTCCTGAAGGGAAAGTGCCTTCAATCCAAAACTGTAGTGAAATTAAGTAGTTCAAATTTCCCTGAATAAACCTGAAACTGCTGAAAGTGATGATTCTCACCTGCTGAGTCGGTGACACCAGCTGCAGTTGAAATTGATCTCAGCAGCGATGCAGGAGGAACAGCTGCTGAACTGGATACAGGCTTTAGACGAGAATGCAAAGAAGAGATAAAGAGAGAGAAATATGACTGTAATATTAAATTTTATTGAGCTATGCAAACAAAAGCATAGCTGTATTCATCCTGCCTCAGGCATTGGCATGTAAACAACCACAGCTATACTAGTTATCAAAACTTCCTGAGGCAATTTCTCTCGGCCATAACCTCAAAACCTTTGTGACCCCACTCTGCCCTAGAAAATGTCATCCGACCCATCCCAACTTTGCCTTCTTAATTCCAACCTTATTTTCTTGACAGGGTTGCTGTCTAACAGGGCAATTTCCCCTCCGTCTCATTTTCATGGCCCTAAAATGTTTCTGATATAGCCCAATTATGCATGTTTCTTTATTGTATTAAATTCAACAGTTTACTTGATTTGAACACTTATAGCTAGTAAATACATACAAATATACATTAATATAAACATTTTATTGACCTTAGTACAGTCTAAAAGGGTATACAGTACCACCTGTTCCCTCCCCAGACACTGTCTCATCCCTCCCTAGCAAGAAGGATTCCAAACTATATATATAGCATTGGCATTAAACAAGACAGACACGCCAGGTCTTCTATCCAAAGTACTATTATTGCTTCCTTTAGGGTTGACTATTACAGCTAACCTTCTTAGGACCCATGATGACTTGCATGTTGCAGAAAGTTTACAGCAGATCTGAGTGAATCTACAATGAGCATGAGATGCTATGAGACTGACACGGTGCTACAATGTACGCAGAATGTGCTGGGAACCAAGTTGGATGAGTTGAAGTGTGTTGTGTGCTGAGTTTATAACTGTAGAATGAATTGTACATACCATTGCAACTTTAACTAATGCAAAATGAATTGCAAAATTAAACTGAAGCTAAAATCTAAAATAAACAGATGATGGATGTAATTGGAAGCATACACAAAGAGACACACCATGAAGTAAATCAGTCGGCAAGACAAGCTGTTCATTTTGTGCAATAGTCCAAGCTATTAAGACTATTAAGCTTGCTTGTTAGACTAATATCTTTAGTTTTAAAAAGCCCTCATCATTGTAACTCTTAACATAACATGGAGTTCTGTCACACTATTCATATGGACAAACTTAAATATAACTAAAAGGCATGTTGAGGATTCAGCATATTCATACACCTTGAAAATATGTGAATTTGTTGCGCAGTTGGTTTGTACGCAACACTTTGTGTCAAATCAAGTCAAATTTATTTATATAGTACTTTTTATAATTACGCATTGCCTTAAAGCAGCTTTATAATATTATATTCTTTTAAAAGGCCAATCCCAAATTGAGCAAGCCTAGAGCAACAGTGGAAAGGAAAAACTATTTGAATATAGAAGGGAGAAACCTTGGGAGGACCAAAACTCAAAAAGGGACCAATCCTCCTTGGGTGGCCTAGATGTTAATTGACATTGTATTGTCAATTAACTAAGTTGTATTAATAGTAAAATTAAGTAATAATAATAATAATAATAATGATACAAATTTAATTAAATAACAAAACAGATTTAAGATAAGATTAGATTTAAGTCTTCAGCAATAAGTTATTAGAGGCACATTGTCTGCTAATAACTAAAGAATGGATGGTGTTACTGTCTAGTGGTGTCTTACTAGGCAGTGGCATCATCTCAACAGCTGTGTTGTTTGTGATTTTGGTCTTGACCAATTCCACACGGTGATACTCATAGATGGTCTTTCTTCGAACATCTGAAAACACACAAGTAACACACCGAAATTAGGCACAACATGATGTTTAAGAATCATCGTGCTATTAATACATTATTAATGCCTTCCCAATATAAATTCTTTATGCCATTCTCATCAGAAATGAATTCTGTGGTCTTGATAGATAGAAAGCTTTATTGTCATTGTACATGGTACAATGAAATTCTGCATCATGGTACAACGATGCTGCATCATCCTATATAAGTGACAGAAAACATGAAACTAATAAGCTTAAAACTAATTATAAAATACTTATTTTAAGATAGCCTTCAACAAATCATAAGGTATTTTTGTATGTGAGATTTGTTAATCTGAATGAAATCAGAACAAAAGTTGTTTTATGCTGAAAGTAAGACAGGAAAGTAATTCATAGCGCTGCATAAGACATCTTTACAAAGCATACAAGCTGACATTGTGAGTCATGTTTGTGTACCTAAATAACAAAGGGAAAACAAGTAAACAGTTCTCTAACTGGAAATTGATTCTGTAAGTCAACTATACTTTACAGTAAGTGCTCACCAGTTTACTACATAAGCATTTATCACTAGTAAGTGATTTAACAATTGTTTGACCATAACCATTATGTAACATACACTGATGTGTCTTAAAGTGTGCATATACCCCATCCAACTAATAGGTTTAGTTAGTTCAGTTACAGCCTTCATTTTTATCATGCATTAAAATGCATACTGAAGGGCATTTTGTGAAATTAATTTATTAATTAATTGATGCATCCCGATTAAAACAGCATTGACTGGTCAAATCCACTATTCATGACAAAAACATGTTTTCTGACTACATTCATTTGAATAGAATAGAACTTTATTTGCCATGTGTTAAATATAATCTCATGATTAAGTGTCTATAGTACACATGATCTATTTGTACTACATATAAAGATTAAAAACACATCTGACCAGAAAATCAAATGTAAAAAGCATGCAAGCAATTTACATGTATGCTATTCAGACAGTGCTCGGTGACCAGTGAAAAATGCCTCTTTAAAGTACGCATGCATGTGAGTGTGTGTAGAGATGTGTGTGTACAAGTGTCTCCCACTGACTTTAAAGCAGGAAATTGCAGCTTGCTCAGTGGTTGATGTTCTGTAGGTTAAATGTCTTTTCCTGTAGTTAATTACCTGGACAGCCTGTGGGGCGTCACAAGCCTCCATTGTAGCAGACCGGTATTTGTGTGTGTGTGTTTGTGTGTCTCCTGACATGTCTAATGTATTTCCATGCTCTAATTGGTAACAGAATTCAGCTTAATACAGCTATATAACCCCCATTCAGTTCCTACACTTCTGTGTTATTGTTAAATCTGCCTCTCTTGATCTTTCTCGATTTCTTTTTTGGGTTGAATTTATTTTGCTACTGTGACAATTCAGGAGACAGACAGACACATACACATGGCAAACCTATGTTTTGGAGACTTTCCTCTGACACAATGATTATTGTACTATATCATTACTACACCTACACATAACCCTAACCATAAGCACATTAACAAAAATACCTTGATTTTTTAGGACATTTGGTTTTTAAAATAAAATATAAACTATGAACTATTTAACAATATAGTAACCTGAAATACTGTAATTTTTTCAGGTTTACCATACACATACACACAAATTACTACCTTTATTTATTCAATAGCTGACTGTTACCTTAACCTTAAGAATCAAGTGTTGCAATGGGAATGTGAGAATGATTCCAAAATCATGACTAAACAAGAACCCAGGCAAACTTTAAAAGACAACACTTGTCCAGAACAATGAAAACTGTCTTGTGTGACTTTGATTCCAATAACATATGCACTACAGGGTTAAAGGCACATATGAAGTCTTGCTATATAGAAAGTAAATTCAGTAACATGCCTATTCTTGTTGTTCATACCAGAAAAGTTTCTGTTCAGGAGCTGTTGAGTTCAGTTTCATTCCTGCTAAGCTAAACAGCATCAAATGATGACCTTCTCAATAAGAAAGACAGCTACACATACTTTTAACTTCCCACAATCCTTCAGTAAAACCATTTGTCAAAAATAACCTTTGTTTTTAAAAAAAAGTAAATAGCCTGATAAAACATGAAATTACATGTTTTGTCATGCTATTTATGAATGTGGCATTCTATTTGTTCATGAATTTTGTTACTGGCAGTGGGGCCTGTAAGTTTGTGAACTGTATAAATTTTTGCAGAAATATGACCAAACCATTGTCAGATTTCCACAAAAGCCCTAATAGTGTATAAAGATAATAAGTTAAACAGTCAGAAGTTTATGAGTCATGTGTTTTCAATCAATAGGATAAGAAAGAAAAGGGATCTATCAAAGTCTGCACATTACAACACATTTGTGGAAGTGTATCAGCAAAAGAGCTGAAAAGTTGATGTTCCTCAGACTGGTAAAGGTCACAAAAGCATCTATAAAGTTTCTATAGAGTTTCGTCTTCAACAATCCAGACATAGTCTGTACCAGTGGAATAACTGAGTCTGCCAGATTACAATGAATTAGACTTGTATAAATATCTATTGGTCATTTTTATGCAGAAATCTAGAACATTTTAAAGGATTCACACTCCACCCTAGAAACTTGGGCATGCACTCATTGATTTATTGCCTATACTAATGCCAACATCTGTTTTCAAAAGTTTTGATTCCTGTAAAAAAATGGCAATATGATTGACTGTAAACATCTGTAAAACATAAGCAACTTTTGCAACATTTTTATCTGCATCTAATACTAAACTAATGCCTGTGACTGCATTTGACTAGCACCTACACTAAGTGCATGCTCACTGAGTGTTTGCTTGGTGGGCAATATTCTAGTAGGCTTAAAATACGTGTATCATGTAGTAAAATAATTCACTTCAATGTCTAACTTGCTATGGCTGAAATTGAATTGTGGGATGTCTGTTTCAAATCCTAACACACTCACAGTTCTCAATTGCACTATTATGCTAAGCCATTACAACTGCAAGATGATATTTGAACTGTTAATGGCTGGGAATGTTACAGTATCCTGGTTCCAACCACTACTGTATACATGCCAACCATCACATTCTGCAAGCACATTACTTTTGTCTTGAGTATCTGTTATCACCATCTGTAAGTTTTCACATGTGCAATTACAACCCTCAACTGTATATAATGACTGAAATTAATCAGTGCTGTGCATATGCTTTTACTGCAACAAATGAAGGTTGTACATGCAAAAGTGTTAGAACATTTTGAATGAGGTAGAATATCAGAACTAAGAAAATATAGGGAAAATGACAAGTATCAAATGAGACAATATTCTGAATTAGCTAGATTATGCCACAAGAAGGAGGCGGCCAGTATTGAGTCGTCTCAGTATATGCTTAGCCATATACTTCACAAGGCTTTGTGAGACACTCCATAAACATAGCTCTGGATCATCTCACATGCTAAAGTAAAGTAATAACAGTTATATAACAGCAGGGTGGAGAATCTGGGAGTTTTAAAGTCTGAGTGCATAATCCACACATGTTTGTGGTTCATGGGAATGTCTGAGGCGGGGTAAAGACAGTGCAGAAGGATTGGGGACAGCATTTATCTTTTCTGTTATCTTAAAATTAAACTACGTTTTAAAAATGCATATTCTGTAAAAAAAATATCTAAAAAAAGAATTATAATCTTTTAGCATAATAAACTTGCACAATGGAGTAATGCTTGGTGACACTGTGTCACTTCCAAAAATATTTTTCCCTCACTGGGTACACCTCCTTGTTTCTCTACATATTTTATATTCCCCCTTTTTTTTAAAGGACCAACACAGACCAGGTCCTATTTGGGAGGTGGACCATTATCAGGACTGCAATGGCACTGACATGGTGGTGGTGGTGGTGGTGGTGGTGTGTTAGTGTGTGTTGCATTGGTATGAGTGGATCATACACAGAAGTCCTATGTGACTGCTGGACTGATAATAGTCCACCCACGAAAAATGTCTAGTCACCTGCATCCTGTAGGCAGAATTCCATTAGCATTGATACACTGATAAGAGGATAACTAACTGCACTCCGTGCAGATGAAGTGCTGTCTCTGACCTCACATCTACAAGGTGAGACTAAATGAATGAATATAACAAAACAAAATGAATATAACAGTAACTAAACCGGAGTATCATGAGGCAACCCGCACATATGTAGTAGAACATGTAATCTTCACACAGTGTTAACCACTGCCTCACTGTGCAGCCAACATGGAGATCCATAGTCAAATGACATCCAATAGTCAATTTCTCAAGTTCACTTTTAGCAAAAAGTAAAAGGTTTATACGGTTTGCATCATCTAAAAGTTTTCAGAATTTATTTGAGTGTTCAACCGAAATTCTAAAGAATATTTCAAAAAGCTGTCTCTAGTTTCATGTGATAAATGACTGATGTGCTTTGTGTACAATGTAGAGCTTTCTGCTGCCTAAGAAAAAAATATAGTTTAATACTGAGATGTCTCAGTTTCCATCTGTTTTTAACAGTGGGGGTTACAGTCAGGGGCGTCGTTAGAAATGGGCCTTCGGGGAATAGGTTTCTCTAACTCAGCTTTATAAAAGCAGTCCACTTTAGCCCTACTGCGACTTAAAAGTTACGCTGCAGGATCTGCAATGTCTTTCTTCACTGAGCATTAAAGCAGAAGATGGACATGGAAATACATACTTTCTTCCGAAAGTATGATTAAAAAAATGATGGCGTCCCAGTATTTGCATTTTCCTGCTCACAATTACATATCTGATCCAACTAGCCAGGTAGTCTAAAGCACCTTTTCATTGGTTTATTAGAGTAGGAAATCACTCGAAACATTTAGTATTTGCCTGCCCTTATCACACATGATTCAGTTTTTATCTCATCATCATTCACCCTTGCTGAGAAATGGGTGTGTTAGAGCAGAAAAACATAAAAATGTTCAGTAGGTTCATCCTGCATGTCCTGGATTTGGTAAACAATTATAATAATGTTATATACTTATACTTATTTAAACCAAACAGGAAGACAAAGATAAAGAAACAGAACGAGCTAAATGAGGGGAAAAGTTAAAGCAAAAAAGGAATATATGTAGATTTTTAGTATATATTTTCAGAGGGACAATCTCTATGGTTTACAGAGAATAGTAATAGAATAGAATAAATAAAAAATATCCTAAGAGTAGCAGTTCCCTGAGTGAAAATGCCTTCTTAATGCCAGTGGTTAGATAAGAATGGATAGACCGGTTCAAGCTGATGGAAAAGCAACAGTATTTTAAATAACCACTAATTAGCGGTTTACAGAAGAGCAGCTCTGAATGCACATGTCAAAACTTGAAGCAAATAGGCTACAGAAGACTAGACTGGGTACCACTCCTGTCAGCTAACAACAACAATTTAGTACATTATGGATGAAGTAGTTGGACAGTGTGCGTATGTGTGAGTGCTTTTGCTTTTTTGCTGATACTGAATGACACTCAATATACAACAGAATACTCAATTATTATTAGGTAAGAAAATCGCAAAAAAATGTCATACCTAATACTATAAAGTGTGATGCATTGTCGCTGTGTTAGTTTAAGAATATGCCTTCTTGTACAAAGGTGCAGGTTCCTAGTGTTTTTCTGTTTTGAGGTATGGGCTAAGGTTCCAACTGTCCTGTACTATAAAAAAACCTTGTGATATGTACAGATGTCTGATGATCTGTTATGGAAAAGATGCTTTTCTCTTTGCGTTCCTAAGACACTGCACAAAATAACTAATTTATATATTGATTCTATATAAAATCAAAAAGGGAACTGAGAGCAAACCTAAGAAAGTATACAAAACAACACAAAATAGTAAGCAAATTACTATATAAAACAGTAGTTATCAAACCAAAGCCATTAAATATATTATCATTTAACCACGAACTCAAAGTCTCTGAGAACTGTTTATGTAATATATTAATGAGGATGTTCAAAAAGATGGAAGTAGCACTGGGTAAATATCATCTTACCAATAGTAAGCAGTTTGTGTTTTAATCATCTAATTAATTTATTTACAGTTAGGATTATGTTATTCAATACTTTAGTCTGAATTGTGTCGTTCATCACAATACTGGTTAAAAATGCATGATACTCCCTGTTTGTATTGTAAAATGCACAGAGTTAATTCTATCAAATGTAGCTGATATTGAAAATATACTGCTCATAAAACATAGGGGATAATTCAAACTAAAAATACCCTCATTTTTGTGAGCAGTGAATTTAAGGAAAGTGGAGTAATTCCACTTCAACCCAAATATTTCCCTGGTGCTTGGATGAAACTGTACACACATTCTGCTCTCCTTGCAAAATCTTCAAATGCATATATCACTTTACAGAAGTTGGCAGTAAATATTACTGAGATGCTGCAAACGTTGGATGACTTACTAGGAATCTGTTGGATCCTGTGCACCACCACAAAGGCGTCTGAGAGTCCCACCTTCACTGGGTGGTTATTAGAGCTGATCTTAGCTATCTGGATAGGAATCTGAAAGGAAAAAAACAAGAACTTGCAATACAACACAATTTCAACATTTAATAAATCACTTAATTGCACATAATCTTTTTAATCTATAATCATAATGTTAAATGTGTTGTATTTGAATTGAATTAACAATCTGTCTTAGTCACACAAAGTGTATGGTTAAACAGACTAATTGAAATCTACACATACTGTATGGAACTTTATAAACATCTAAGAAACAGTTAGGTCCATGTAGTAAATTACTATTTAAGAAAGTAAATTAATTATGTTAGGGTTCCTACCTCCGCCGTCCTCGCCGATTGCCGTTATAGAGCAATGGGTGAGGCGGTTTATATCTGGTGCTTATTTTAGGACCTGATTACGAACATACAAACCATTAATTAAGGGCGGGATCTAGTGTTGTTCATTGCCAGGTTGTCACACTCACTCTATCTGTGCACACGACCACTGGTGCACACGCGCATACCTCGATACCGTTGCGATTGCCGTCATGGTCAGCAGGTTATGTCGTGGGGCTTATAGTGCCAGCGTACGCGTACAGGGGAAATCCTCGAGGTACTTAGTTTTTTAGGGACACATTGAAGGCTTCCCCATCTGTACTCGTGCGCTCCTCGCACGCCTGAGCTCACGCTCTTTTCGTCCTCAGCACCTATTGAGTCTCACTTCAGCCAGCTGTGCGCTCTGATTGACACGTGCCCCAGCTCGACTTACTCACGCTGTACGTGCACCCGAGTTCACGCTCGCCCTCTGGCGCTTCGGCGCCTTCCGCGACTTATTCGCGCCTGTGCTATATGCACACCCGAGCTCATATGCTCGTTTTTTGCCGCTTCGGCGTCTTCCGAGATTTTTTCACGCCTGTGCTATATGTATGCCTGAGCTCATGCTCGCCCTCTGGCGTTCCAGAGTCCCTCTTTGCCTCGAAATTTGGGAGACGTCTCAAATCAGCGCTTTATTGTGCTCACTGCACGTTCTCCCTTATGCGCTACGGCGTCTATCGCGATCTGTTCACGCGTTGCTCCCACTCCGGGAGGAAACACAACGGCACGCCTTTTTCATTTTTCACCTTTCTTTTCTTATGTTTGGGAGCTTTTGCTCCGCCTTTTCCCCTTTTAGTTTTGCTTCTATATTATTTCCCCATTAGGACAGACTTTTTTATTGCTTGTTTCTCGAATGTCCCTACTTAAGAATCTACTGAGGAGGGAGTAAA
>JAUZST010005286.1:0-15689 GCA_034779995.1 Parotocinclus haroldoi
GTGTGAGGGAGAGAGTGTGTGTGTGTGTGTGAGAGAGAGTGTGTGTGTGTGTGAGAGAGAGAGAGAGAGAGAGAGAGAGAGAGAGAAAGTGTGTGTGTGTGTGTGTGAGAGTGTGTGTGTGAGAGTGTGTGTGTGAGAGTGTGTGTGTGAGAGAGTGAACCATCAGTTTAGGTGTCAGCATTTAAAGGTTTGTTCAGAGTTATGCCTTTTGCTTTTTTAAGTATTAAGTACTTTTCTATATGAGATTTAACTCTATTGCAAATGATCATTACTTCTTAAGTGCGTACTTACTACTGTAAAAGACCAATATTCTATTTGTAATATACTCTAATTGGCTACTAAATACTTATTTTTGTGCAATAAAGCAGTTAATTGGTCTTTTCTTTGGTTGTAAGATAGGTAGTATAAAATCAGTTCTTTTTTTAAGTTGTATCAGAGAGAAGGCAGGAAGATGAGAATTGGATGCCCAGTCGGCTGCTTTGTTAAATATTTGCTAAATACCAGCGTTCTCTAAACTTTCAAGTGTAACTCGCAAATTCTGCCCATATAAACATGTACCAGAAATTCCAGAATAACGTAATGTCTCAATGTATCCTGGATGTGAAGGGATGCATATGCACTCACTGGCCACTTTATTAGTTACACTTTTTGCTCGTATTAGATTGAACACCTTTTTCCTTGTGAACTGGCTTAATTCTTTGTGGAGCCAACAAGGTGCTGAAACATTCGTGAGAACTGTTGTATAAATGTTGTAGATTTAAGCGACCTTAGCTGATATGTAAATGCAACAAATTCTACAACATCTTAGAGGTGCTCTGCTGGATTGAGATCTGGGGATGCTGGAGGTCATTTGGATACAGTGAACTCTTGTGTTCAAGAAACCAGTTTGACATTACTTGAGCTTTGTAACATATAGAAGATGAAAACACTGTGGTTATAAAATGATGCACGAGCTCATATAGAAAATATCACCATTACAACACCAGCAGCCTGAACCATTGTACAAGTCAGGATCCATGATTTTATGTTGTTTATGACAATTTTGATTAGACAATTGGGTCTACAAGCAGTAAGTTGTACGTTTCACTTTGAAACATCCCCTAATTTTTGTGAGCAGGATAGTTGAGTCTCTGGGTCTTCAAAACATGAAACTGCCAGAAAATGTGAGATGCTCATCCAGCCATATACAAATAAACAAAGCTCATATCTGGCATGAAACATGCACTAAACAAATGATTCAATCATTCATTAATTCATTATGTTATCTGCTTAATCCATAGTCAGGGTCACAGGAAAGCCGGTGCCCAGCAGATGCAGGTCACAAGGCAGAAACAACCCTAAGACAGGGAGCCAATCCCTGCGCACGCACAAACCGAGTGTTGTTTTTTTTTTTTTTTTTAAAGAAACTTTAATTAACCTAGCGTTCACTTCTTTGTTCTGTGGGAGGAAACCAAAGTACCCAAAAAAAACCCCAAAAACATCAAGGTCTTTGCTACCCACGAACAGTAATGCCCACCAAGCCAATCTATACAAATTGATATTAATATACATAAAAATGTATTGTTGAGAAAAAAACAATTATGGTATCGCCTTATAATTAGCATTTCTGAAATAAATTTGTAATCACTTTAAAGTGCTTACAAAACTTAAGCTGCTTGACTTGACTAGTTCAAAGAAATCATGGCCCCAATAAGACAGTTGTCAGTTAAAACAAAACAAAGAATTTAGAAGAAATTTGCTTGGTGGAATTGGACATATAGAAAAGCCAAGTGAGGGGAGTTGCAGTGATAAATCACAAATCCGCATTCACCAAGGTGATGATGCTGGCAGTTTTCCTGGTGTAGTTTTAATGAAACATTTTTGATTATAATACATCTCGCAATAGAGCAAAATGGGTTAAAGCATGGCCAGCAAACAGTCCTGATCTTTATTAGGTTGAAAATGTGATTCATGGCGAGGCCCATCCTGAAAAGCTGATTTGTCATCCATTACTTGCGAGGGGGGAGGGGTTTCTCATTTGGTTGATAATTCCATGATGGTTCCTCAACAAGAAGTGATTCTATATTTTCTTTAACTTGACCTGATCTGGAAAAATAGAATCAGTCACTTCTTGTTTCTGCACTCACTCTCCACTCACTCTCAGTTTCATATACCATATAGAAGCACTTCTATAATTATAGACTGTAGTCCATCTGTTCATCTACATACTATGGTAGTCCCCTCGGTTCTCCGATGGTCAGGACCAGCACAGATCAGGTACTATTTGGGTGGTGGATAACTCTCAGCAGTGCACTGATTCTGGTGTGTTAGTGGTATGATATTCAGAATCGGACACAACAGTGCTGCTGGAGATTTTATATCCTGTGTTTAGTCACTGTACTCCATTAGGCACATCTACCTTATTGCGCCAGCTTGTAGATGTAAAGTCATGGATGTCTTGGATAAGTTTGGATGAGCCAACATCTTAATAGTACATGACCTGTGGGGGTCGTGATCATTAGAGAACGTAAAGGGAACAAACCATGGATATAGAGAAACAGACGACTCCAGTCAGTGAAACCAAAATATTCAATGAGATAAATGGGGAGTGCATGTCATTATGGTTTATTTAAAAGAATGAACATTTTTTTTTAGGTATGCCTCACCGAGCCAGACTGTTCAGTTATTACGCAACATTTGTTTGGTTTATTATCTGTGATTTGTCTATTTGCAATAAAGTAAAAAAGATGGGTGCACATCCTTTAACTTTCATGATTCCCTAATTTTAGCCATGGGTAGTAGCACTGTGAAAGCACATTGAAGTAGTTACTTGTCAAGTAGGTAGACCTAGTTAATTTATCCACATTTTGTAGATTTCTATGACATTTCACCTTTGCGTTTAATAAACATTCCCCCTGACCATGGCATTCCAACCAAATCATGAAATATTGTTGATGTTTGTTCTGTTTACAGCAGAAAGCAAGCCCTGTCACGACCGAGGGAGCTGTGCTGCTACTGGAACCTAGGTGTTTCCGGAGTCAGAATCCACCTCTGCAGTTTTCCAAGTGTCTGAGCGACTGAAGCTACAGAAAAGCCTCCTCTCATGCAGAAAACCCCAACCGGTCTTACTTTTGGAAAAAAATTGTTCTTTTTGCCTTTCTTGGACGGCTGCTGCTCCCACACACTGTTTACAGTCTGAATCAGAGACTGTTGTTAAGTGATCAGAGCCATATAAATCCTTCCTGCTATCTCTGTACTGGAGAGGTCAAAATTGTCTCAAACTTGTTTAGGTGAAATTCCTGATGAAGCTTTAGTGTGTATATATAACTTGTATGATTTTATTATTATGTTTTAAATAAAATTAAGAGTCTTTAAAGTTACAGTATGGCAAATAGAACATAAGCTCTGTTCATCTCATCTCATGTTCACAAATTCAAAGAAAATATAAGTCCAACACAGTTACTGTCCTATGTTTAAGTTTTTTTAAACATTTGATGTAGTTAGTGTCCAATTTTAAACACTCTTTCTTGGTCATTTTCCCACTACGTTACAAGGGACAGTCATGGCCATTTTATTCTGTTATAATGATCTCTTTGCATCGTACTATAGTTTAATAATTTTCAAAGCACACTTGTCCAAGTATACTGCTTATATCCCCTATAAAATATCCACTAACGTTTGTAAGCAGTGTGCAATTATGATACACTTCCATTGAAATGTGTATAGCTGGCCAATAGCAATCAAATCTGAAATTAGTGAAATTTAGATCTGAGATTTTATATAAAATATCATGGGGTGCAATGTGGGGTGGAAATGATCTGTGGACAAAATGGTGACCCACTTCAGGGCATCACATACACACTCACAACTAATGACAGTTCAGTACAGCCAGTTGAACCACATACAAACAGTACCCAGAGGAGAGGATTGAACCAGATTTTCTATAGCTGTGTAGCAACACCAACACTACCTGCTATGTCACCATGTCCTTTAGACTATACGTTCATTTTTTAAAAAGGTGAACTGGGTTTACAGGCAGCAATCTGCAGACAGCCTAATCCAAAGCAGTTTATAATTGAGTAATTAACCGTTTCTGTTGAACCTTCCCAACAGTGGTAGCTTGGCAGTCATGCATTATGAACTCTTGATCTTCTGATTAGGCCTTGAACTGCTAAGATCTATTTATAGGTGTTAAACAAAATGTTGATAGTTTTTAGATGCATGCCTTGATTTTCACACACCTATCATACCCATTTCACAACCTACTGTGTTTGTGGCACAACAGAATGTTTTTCTACAGATGTGTGAACATGAAATGAGAGCAGAGTGGTTGGTTTTTTGTAACATACTTTCCGTAATCCTTCTGCACACCGTTTATATTCTAATGTGCTTCAGTCCTCTGGAGTGACACAGCAAAGGGCACTGCACTGTGTTCAAACCAGTCTCTCAGGGGCACCTAATCCTGACAGCCATATTACCTATCATAGCAATCTGAAATCTTCCTTGTGGTGATGGTTCGGTTTTGAAAATGTCTTTTTTTTCTGCTGATTTCTCAATGAATGTCTCCACAGACGTATCAACCCCTCTGTATTCTGACCTCAGTACCTTCTCAGGTATGCTTTTCTCCATGCACTTGCTTCCTTAAGGCAGTTTGTGAACATCACATAGTCGGGGTGGCAGTCACTCATAAAGACATGTAATGAGGTCTGCCTGTATGGTGCTAAGTTCAAGTATTGTAAATGGCATATCGAGGAATAGGTTTCACTGCGTGCACAGCCACCTGCAAAACGCAATTTGTCCATGTTATTATACAGTAAATGTCCTCAAGGTCTTTTTATGATATAACAATTGTTCCTGTCATCCATCAATGTAATTACAATCATATTAGGAATTAAGTAAAGACAGCAACTCAATACAACAGGATACTGGTTCCTGTTGTATTGGCAGTCAGTGGCTACATTAATCAATACTTTCTTTTGAAGTCTTTTGCCCATACATGGATAGTAGTACTTTTTAATAACTAGCGCTGCCCTTTAAATTAAAAGGATATTTAATTATGGGATAGTTTATTTTGAAGTATCCCCTATTTTTTGTGAGCAGTATGCTTTTGTTTGTTGTTGTTTTAAGTGCACATTTTGCTCCTTTGTTTATCCCCTCTTTTTGAATAGGGTATGAGTAAACGTGTTTTGTATGAGCACATTCAGCCCAAGGCTTACACACAAATAGCTGTGGTTTAATTGTCTTTCCTTTGGATTTTCTTGCCACTTCTAGAAGTCTGATAGTAATAAAACATTGTATATACAGCTTATCACCAATGACTTTAAGTAAAATAAATTTTCTGCCTTTCAGACTTTAAATGTGCCAAGAAAGACATGAGACACACAGTAAAAATCTTTATTGGCACAAAGAAAAAGTAACAAAAATGAATATAAAAATCTATCCCCAAATTCTATCCCCAATTAACTAAAACTTAGCTGCTAAGCTACACTTTACTTCACACAATATGTAAACAATACGTTTACGTCACACAATATGTAAAGTTTTGATTGAGAATGATTTAAGACTTTGACTTGATGCATAACCTTTTCTTAATTATATAGACAGCCATTCTTAATGACAGTTAGTATTTAAAACATATTGTGGCCTGTTTCTAAATGATCTAGTTTTTGTCTTCTTATAACCCCATATGTCAAAGGCTTTACTTTCCAGTAAAAAAAATTCTGTTTTATTGTATTGTAGAACGTGATGCCCTTCGAACAGTTTTGTGTAAAACTATGGATAAAAAGCTGATTTTATTTGGAGGTGCTTTGACATGATGGCACATACAAGTCTGTGCTTCCAGGTATAGCAATAGAGGAGCCTGAATGAGACCAAGTAGAATTAATACTTTACCTTTTGCCTACTCTCATAGCTTGTCATACATTTCTATAAGTGAGAGTACAATATGCAGTAGGATGTGATATATGTTATTGTTTCGTTACTTTCCTTTATGAGGTTTACCATTTATTTATGTTTATGCAAGAAGACTGTTTGCTTTGTCTACTGTACTTCTGGTAATGGCCTACTGTTAAAGCTGTGTTGTCAGACCTGCAGATATTAATATGAAGGTTACGTCATATAATGGTACTGAAGTGAAAAAATTCTGTGGCATACACAATGACCATTGACTGGCTTACAAATGCAAATACAGTAATGGACTGTTTCTCCGAAAACCCCCTCAGGGACCAGAACCACAAATAAAACAACACAATATATAAAATTAGATTTTTCTAAGCACGTCTGACTTTCTGGAATAAGAAACGTGCATTTTGTCAGGTAGAGGGTGGTTTGCATTTGCTGATGAGTTCTTCCAGGTTATGGATCATGTGCACTTTTTGAATGACTCTTACTCCTGAGGTGTGACGAACATGAAAAAAACAGACTGATCCTGCTGTTTGAAATCACTTCTGTTCCTCAGAAATGTCAAAGAAAGCAATAGGCCCATGTTTTTTTTTTCCTGCCTCAGTGGGGTTGGAACAAGAGCCAATAAGAGGTGAAGGGAAGTTGTCTGCATCTGTAAATAATGTAATCAAAATGAAGTCTTTGTTAGTGGTTATTTTTATTGTGGCAAAAAGGAATTAAAGAATGAGACAGTGGTGATGTGTTGCCTCTCTTTACATATAAGTAGCACTGTAGTGCTATACATATTGTATGTGTGTTCTGTGTAGCGTATGATGCTGTCACAGCTATTGAAACCAGTGAATTTTCATATAGAATCCTCTAACCTTTGATCCCACTTTTTTATCATTCAGTGTGAATGCCAGAAAAATTCACACTGGGTCAATTTCGGGAGCAACTAATTATCACATGCCTTTGGAACGTGGGAGGAAAAGGAGTACTCAGAATAAACTGCCGTGGACTTGAGAGGTCATCCTGTGTATTAGAGGCTCTCTATTAGCAATATTTCCTAACATCTTTAGATCCATGATGGAAAACTGTAAATACAAGAATAGTTTCTGTCATCAAACCCAATGTCCATGAGCACTAATGCAAATGTTACATACAGTATTGCTTTATAAAATACAATAATGGTTCATTCCTGTGCCAAACAGAACGACCTCTTTCTTAGAGATGCAATATTTTTCTTATATGTGATTGTGGTGATCTGAGCTATCCGACTCTTAAGTCTCTTAAATATTTGATACACTGTTTATTTTGTTAGGTTTTCCTAAATATGAAAATGGAGCAGTCTGTAATATTTTATTGTAGGTACACTTCAACTGTGGAAGAGTGTATGATTTTGTATTATTTTAACTAACCAATTTGCATATTATTGCATAAATGTTCGATCACCTACCAACCAGCAAGACTTCTGGCTCTCACAGACAGACTTCTCTTTATTACCTGTGTGAAATTACTAACTGTATAAAAAAAAGACACCTGTCCACACTAAGTCAATTACACTCCAACCTCTCCACCATGCCCAAAACCAATGTCCCCATGCTTATGCCAGCAAATGTTCAGTGCTGTTTGAAGTTTCCCAATGACCATGTGAATGATCCAGAGGAGGCATGAGAGAAGGTCATGTGCTCAGATGAGACGAACATTTGAGCTTTTTGTTGTGAACTCCACTCGCTGTGTTAGAAGGATGATGATTACAACACCAAGACCACCATCTCAACCGTGAAGCACGGGCGTGGATACGTCATACTTTGGGAGTGGTTTTCTGCAAAGGGGACAGGACGACTGCACCGTATTGAAGGGAGGACGCATTGGGTCATGTATTGTGAGGTTTTGGCCAACAACCTCCTTGCCTCAGTAAGAGCACTGAACTGGGTTGTGGCTGGGTCTTCCAGCATGACAATGACCCAAAACGCACAGCCAGGGCAACTAAGGAGTGGCTTCATAAGAAGAATTTCAAGGTCTTGGAGTGGCCTAACCAGTTTCCAGACCTGAATCCAAGAGATAATATTTGGAGGTAGCTGAAGCTCATTCTTGCCTGGCGACAGCCCTGGAACATGAAAGCTCTGGAGAAGATCTGAATGGAGGAGTGGGTCAAAATCCCTGCAGCAGCTGGTCAAGAAACAGGAAACATCTGATCTCTTTAATTGCAAAGAAAGGTTTCTGTACCAAATATTAACTTCTGATTAGCTATTGTATCGAATACTTTTTTATACAATAAAATGCAAATTAACTATTTAAAAATCATACAATGTGATTTTCTGGATTGTTTTAGATTTTATCTCTCTCATTTGAAATGCACCTACGATTAAAAATTACAGACATTCTTTGTAAGTGGGGAAACATGGGTAAAATCGGCAGTGTATCAAATACTTGTTTCCCCCACTGTGTGTCAAACTGATGTCTAGTTATATATGAAGTAAATCTGTACTACATCGTAGGGGTGCCAACATTTGAGATAACAACTCAGATATTGTTTAGATAACAATTGTTTTTCTTCTGTTTTGTAATTAACTTGAACCAATGAAACAATATAAATAGTATAATTTTACCCGTATTTATCATCAGCGCTGACGGTGCATCCCTAATTCATAAGTGTACTCTTATGTACTGCATCCTAGGATCATCAAGAGGAGGAAGAGGAATCCTCCTCTACTTGTCGCAGAGCGTGTCGTTTGAGGAGTGTTTTTAATATCTCAGCCTCACGCTCTGCTTCTTTCAGTTTCCTTTGTAGCTTCTCGTTGCTTTTCAGTAGAGTCTGGTTCTCCTAAACACACAAGCACATACAGAATAGTGACATAAAGTGATTAGCTATAACATTAACCTGCTCAATGGGCCACTGCTCTTAGGGAATACCATTGCTATGAAGGGTGTACTTGGTATGCAGTAATGTTTAGGTAGGTGTTTAGATGTCAATATATAATTCTCATGAGCCAAAGTTTCCCATCGCATTGTCAATATTATTCACTTCACCTATCAATGGTTTTGTTGCCATGATAAAATTGCCATGTGCTGAAATAATTCAAAACATACACTTTACAATATCCGCTAAAGAATAAGCAGAATATGAATTGAAAAATATAAAATGCTTTTGCACAGTATTGTATATGGGTAATGTGATTAAGTTGTTGATAGAGATTATTTTTAGCTAGTTTTATTACAGCACAGGCGTTCCTGTTGTTGTTTTCCAGTCAAGGTAATCAATTTATAGACACTGGCAATCACTGCACAGTATACACTTTTTATTTGTTTATGATTTTTTAAACAACAGTTCGGACCTCACAATCTAAATGGTTGAGAAACATCCTCATCGTGATGATATTTGTCATATTAGCACAGCTTTTCATACAAAAAACGTATCACTCCAGTGATGTGCACCTTTCTCTTTAATTTTCACGTACACTGCTCCCAAAAATTACTTTAATATGAAATCTCCCATAACTAAGTATCCCCTCATTTTTATGAGCAGTATATTTGTACTTTGTGTTTATAGCTAATGTTACATGTTGTGTTCTATAAATATTTCCTAGCATACTGTAGCTTACTTCTTCAATACTCAGTTACACTCCGTGCACATTTTAAGTAGCATAACATCCAGCACGGCTCTGTTAGTAGGTTGTCGCAACATTCAAATGACCAGCGCTCGAAATTTCAAGGTATATTTAGGCCAAACTGGCTAGTTCCTCTGTGCTAAGGCTGAGTAGGAAATTGTTGTCGTTGCACATAAATTGCATAAACATGAACAGCTCACAAAAATTAGGCGATGTTTTATTATGGGATATTTTATTTTTAAATATGCCCCAAGTTTTGTGAGCAGTATAATTCTTTAGTATAAATTTCTTTGTTTAAGTAACTGGTTATTATAGATAATGGAAGCTTTCTAGGTCTCCTGAATAAAAGAATATCCTAACATTAACAAGGTGATTAATATACTTGCCTAGCTACTTAGCATCAAACAACTACTGCTGGATAGGTAACATAATTTAAATTATTAGACCGACCCACAGGAAAATACTGCATTTAGGTGTCTGGCTATTTTAGATAAGACCCTTATCTGAATAAGTCAAATGCAAGACCAAGAAATGTTGGATAATAATAATTTCTGTCAGCTGGCCAGACTTGTAGAGCATTTTTCAGTTGTGTTTATCTGTTTTTCTATGTTTAAAGAGTGCAAATCAGCCATGACTTCTTTAAGACTGAAATTCTAGAGAAACCTTGTGCGCATTTTTTGTGTATTTACTTGCATATTTTTATTTTAATATTAAATGGGATTAATTGTTGAATAATAAAATATGTACGGCAGCATTGCTACTACAGAGCTCTCCTAAAATGATCAATTTCGGTGTAGATCTAGAATATAAAATAGATAAATATATCTACAGATATAAGATCTAGAAGCACCAACAAGGGTGGAATGGTGGCTCGGTGGGTAGCATCTCCGCCCCACAACAAGAAGGTCCTGGGTTCGATCAGTGTGGAGTCCTCCCAGTGCATGTATGGGTTTACTCCTTGTAATCCCATAGTCCAAAAACATGTATGCTAGGTTCAATGAGTACTCTAAAGTTGCCATTGATAAGGTCTCAAATGACAAATGGAGTGACGCATCGGTTGGAGTTTATTTCTGTCTAATATTCTAGGTAAAGACAGATTTGCCGACAAGCGGACCCTGCCATAGTGGGAAAGACTCTAGGAAGAAGACAGGAGAGAAGCACTACCAACCTTTTCCAAAGCTTCATAATTGAGTTTGTTTTCCTCTGCAGGTTGGAGCGTGATGGAGTTCCTGTGAACTGAGGCTCGTTTGCGCTGAGGCACTGGGCTCGGGCATGGTGTGAGGGCTGCACTGCTTGGACACAGCAAAGATGGCTGCAGCTGACTGGATGATGGAGATCCGTCTGTCTGAGTACTCTTATGAACCATTGCGGATTTCAGTGCTTTTGTGGGAATGCTGGGATGAGAGGTAAAATTTGGACTGAATTGTTTGTGGCATTCGGCATCTGTCGACGCATCCACTGGGTAAATGAACTGGGTTTCATGTGACACTGGAGAAGGAATTAATACAAGTTCAGGAACACGTCCAGGCGTTTCTAACATTTATTTCTAGGTGCTGTACATTGCATACGATTTTGTTCATAAGAAAAAAAAACCTTTTCATTACTTTGAAAAATCCTACCATCATGACATCCATGTGCTACAGTATCGGATGAATTAGAAAGTAGGCTCCAGTCTGCATTGCTGTTGGTCCTAGCATTCTTTTTGCACTCGAATGCTACCTGGTCCTTGCAAGACTTATGGCAGTTCATTCCACAGTCTGTATAATCACAATCAAGAGCATCATAAGACAACCTAAAGCACTGTAGACCTTGTGATTTATGTTAAATGTACAGTAGTTTTAACAGCTGTTTCTATATGCGTGGAATCATTTCATATAAATGAGCATCTACCTCTGCATCTGTAGCCTTGTTTAATGACACCCCATAACTGCAAAAGAAAAATACATAAATTTCAGATTTATTTAGCCTGAAAACAGCCATTGATGTATGTTAAGATGACTTACAAATCCTGAACAGTTGTCACAGAAAGTAGGTCTCATGTATGTAGTCTCCTGGAAGTTATGAGAGAAGCCCAGGCCAAGTTTGGAAAATATGACACTGACACGCATGAAGTAGGCTGTGATCTCCTCCCTGCTGATGAGTGCATCTCTATGGTAAAAGGATAAACACAGGAGCTGCATATTTTGTACAGAGCATTAAATAACTCTTTGGGGGTTAAAACTGTCAAATTTAACACTTAGTTGCAGAACAAAAAACAACTGGCCCAAGCCTTTAGTGAGAAGTGTCATCCTCCTATTCCAAGCCATTCAGTTCTAGTATCTTAAGTTGACCTTTCTTTTTTGATAATGACTTACAAAATGAGACAGAGACATAAATGCAGTGTATAATATGGTCAGTCTATAAATATAACACTCCTATTTTAGACTCACTTGGGATTCTAATCTTTTTTCACATTTTGTTTTGTTGTGATTAAATAAAATAATAAATTAGGGTTTCTCCATCTGCACTCAACACCCTTTAATAAAGTAAAAACAGAATTCGAATTCTTACATCCAATTTGCTATGACACTTGAAATTTAGCTCTCGGGTCTCCAATTTCTCTTGATCTCTTTGAGATGTTTCTACACCATGATTGGAATCTACCTTTTTGATTAGACATGATTTGGAAAGATCTGTCTATATAAGCTCCCACGGATAACAATGTATATTAGCGCAAAAACCAAGCCATGAGGAGGAAAGAACTGAGACACAGATCTGGAGAAAGCTGCAAAATTTCTGCTGCACTGAAAGTTCCGAAGAGCACAGGCTCCTTCATGATTGTTAAATGGAATTTTTGAACAGGCAGGACTTTTCCTAGAGCCTATCAGACTAAGTAGTTAAGGGAGAAGTGCCTTGGTAAGAGAGGTGACTAAGAACCCAATGGTCACTCAGAGCTGAGATCCTGAGTGCAGATGGGAGAAACTATCAGAAGGTCAACCATCACCACCGCACTCCACCAATCCGGGTTTTATGACAGAGTGACCAGACAGAAGTAAAAGACACAAAAGTTTAGTTGACCCCCCTGCTTCCACAATGCATAAATGACATGGTCGCATGCACTAACTCACTCGCTCTCATTTTGCCCACAAAGAAAGCTGCATTTTTCCTTAATACTGCACCTGTTTTTTAAGCATAAGACTATATTTTACAGCAGTACTATTGCTATGCTATTGCAGTGCAGTTCAGATTTTTATCTTTTAGCTGAGGTTAATGTTATGATTAAGTGTAGCATTGAGTATCTACAGTACTAATATGTCAAAGAACCATCCCCACAATTACAAGTGTGTGTGGTTGCCTTGTTTCTGTTCTGTATGTTACGAGTAAAGTGTGTAAATATGAATCACATCAAGTACTGACTACGCTGCAGTGGTGGGGGACGCTTTGTGGGAGACTTATTTCCTTAGCACCTGTCCTGCAGAATGCATAATTGGCACCAGTCTGTTTCTAAATATTAACTCTTTCTTTGTAGGTCAGGTCTATCTATTGCTGTGAAATCTAACAATAATTCACACTCACTTGTCCTTGTCTGTCACACAGAATGAGAAAGGAAAACTTGCTGCGATTTTCTCAAAGTCTTCCTGGGAAATGTAGCCTTTTCCATCATGATCATAGTTTGTAAATACAGACTGTAAGAAAGTAGTTAAAACACTACATCAATTCAGCATATGTAAGATTTGTATCCATAACAATACCTATATACCAATAATCATAGCAGATATCCAAATGATATCTGAGAACATATGCATTAATTATCAGGTGCATCAGTATAAATTTTCCTGGTTACCTTACAAGAACAAATGAACAAAGAAGTGATGCTTGTCTAATCATTCACTCACATCAACCATTCTTTGAACATGTTTGCTAATGGTCCTAGGATCAGGCCTTGGAGTGACACCTGAAGCCCAGTCTACCACCACTGGAGGTCTGTAAGGGGTCGATGGCTAGTGGAGAAACATAATACACTGTATAATACACTGTATTGTGGTCATTACATATTCATTAACACCATTAACCTAAATGCGAATATCATTATAAATACAATTTTGTCGCCTTAATAATTTTCATTTCATGAAATGTAATGTAACTGTAATGTATTTAGACGCAAGCTGCCTACAGCTGCACTCACAGCTGCTCTGTGGCTCCTTTGCTCTCTTGCGTAGGACAGCTCATAGATTTCATCTTCTGTGTAATACAGGTCAAGAGACAGCTGTGTGGGAGAACAGAACAAACAAAATATTGCATAGCCATTCTTGATGTGAAGTTTTGCAAACTGAGCCAGAGACTGCAGGATTTAATAGAACACCTACACCTAGCTTAAAGTAAAACTAAACACTGCAGTCCTCTGCTGATCTGCATGTAAACTTGTAAACCCTTAACTGCTACAACAGACTTTGTTCCTCTAAATAGGTTTTACACTAGATTGTGGATTGTTGTGAGGTCAGCTCCTGAGGTTGGTCAATAAGCCTAGTCTCTGAATATGCTCCAGTCCTTCAGCTGGGTAGGGGTTGTTGTTGTTGTTGCTGTTGTTGTTATTATTATTATTGTTGTAGCACATAGTGATGTTATCTCTCTTCAACAATCCATCTCTCAATAGATGTCTGACTAAGCTGAAAACCACTGTAATCAATAGTCTGGGGTTGGCAACCTCTGCTGGCTCGTGGGGCTTGTAAGCCAGGAATGCTGACTGGTTGAAGATGAAATAAAAACGAAACTTTTAACTCATAACTTATGTCACTGTTACTATAGTGGTTGCTGCTACTACTACCAAGCTATGTCTTGAACAACAACATTCAAGTTAGTTAGCAGTTTAAAATGACAGCTAAACAAGCATTCATTTCAACAAGGCTATAACAAAGCTATAAAAAAAGAATAAAATCTTTATTGGCAGATATTAACAGATATTACACATATACTACTGAGTGAAAATTATTTATGACAGAAAAAATGCTGTCTTTTAAAGTTTAGTCTCAGTAAAGCACTGAAAATGTTACAGTTACAGTATCCATTATTGTACTGTAAACTAATTACCACATTTTAGTTAATAATTACAACAGATTCCTATGTTCAGTGCTATATATATATATATATCATACATACACAAGGTAATATTGGTGACACTAGCAGCTAAAAAGACAAAGAAACATGGATCCTGATTTAAAAGTCTGCATGAAAGCAGAAGAAATGTAACTGTGATCACACATGATCTTGGGATGCAGTAAATGTTTCAAATTTTATAGGACAAAGAGGCAAGATTTAATTAATTCATTAATTCATTATCTTCTTCTTAATATGCACAGCCGGTGCCCACCCGGCAACACTGGGCACAAGGGCAGGAACAACCCTAGATCCAATCCATTGTAGGGCACACATACACACAGTCATACACTAAGGGCCACTTTGGAGACACCAAATACCCTAACATGCATTTCTTTGGAGTATGTTTGGAAACCAGAGTACCCAGAGTAAACCCACGCAGACACGAGGAGAACATGCAGACTCCACACAGAAAGGACCCAGAACGTTCCACCCTGAGATTGAATAGCTTCTTGCTGTGAGGCAGTGGTGTTACCCACCGAGCCACTGTGCTGCCGAGGTAAGATTTACTACACTATTTGTTGGTCCACTTGCAAGTGTAGTGTCCATTTCAAATATGAAGAATATTAATAAGGTCTGATACTTATTTTGGGCTTAATTGACATAAGGTTTAAACAGATAATTCAGACAAGTGCAACATTCATTCAAGTAGTGACCAGAGGAAAAAGATACTGACCGTCAGTAGGTGAACTAGATCCTTGTTTGCATCAAGCAGTGGAGGATTGTGCTGTAACTGGATAAGCTCATTGATGTGGTTGTAGAGAGCCTGAAGCTTCTGTACATTGACCTTGCCATTCTCCACATAGTCAGACATGGCTTCATTGACAGCAATCAGGTCTTTTAGATGAACTCCTAGAATAGGGATCTTAAATCCTGTACACCTGCTGTAAGCCTGTCTGTAATTCTCATAGTTTCTAGACGATGAGAGAAGATCTGTCATTTCACTCAGAACCTGTGGAAAGAACAAGCCCCCTGTAGCCGTACTGAATTTCAATTATGTACTTCTACGTCTATACAGTGCCTTGCGAAAGTATTCACCCCCTTGGATTTTTCCCTATTTTACTACATTACAACCTGTATGTATTT
>JAUZST010005287.1:0-15689 GCA_034779995.1 Parotocinclus haroldoi
GAGAGAGAGAGAGAGAGAGAGAGAGAGAGAGAGAGAGAGAGAGACACAGATAGAGAGAGAGAGACAGAGAGAGAAAGAGAGACAGAGAGAGAGAGAGAGAGAGACAGAGAGAGAGAGAGAGACAGAGAGAGAAAGAGAGAGAGAGACAGAGAGAGAAAGAGAGAGAGAGAAAGAGAGAGAGAGAGAGAGTAGTACATGAGAGCAGAACTAAATCAGATGTAGAAAGAACGAGTTTTTTCCCACTGAACTAGTTAATAAATAAAAATGAGAGTTTGAGGAAAAGGCACGAGGCTTTAATCAGACGTGGAGAATCAGACGAGGTGAAGAAGCGAGATCGGTTTCATTTTCTCACTGTTACTCCGTTAACTCGGGACACATTGAAGAGGCCGCCTCGCTCCACTCTCTCCTCCCACAGCGCTCTGGATTTGGTTTCCATTCACCCAAACACCTGTATGGTCCTGATTCAAACCATCCCACTCATAATGTGAGACAAATGTAAGCTCAGTCAAACAGAAACGTCACCCAGAAACATGTCCAGTTACAGCTGGGTCACTAGATTAAACCAGGGCTTAGTCTGATACCCAGTACCCAGAGTCGTATTATGGGATGATCAGATATATCAGACAGGGCATCTGTGTGGAGTTTGGCATATTCCCTTACTCTCTGGTTCTCTCGGTTCTGTACACGGGTCTGTAGGTGGATCGGTTGGAATTAATTATTCCCAGTGAGTGAATGGGTGAGTGTTCAATGCCCTGTGAGGGACCTTGTACTGTTTGCGTTCCCTCTTACCCTGACCCTCCTCCGGATCACAAGGTGAACGAATGAAAATTCCTGGGCTCTTTTTTGTTGGAGTTAGCACATGCCTTCATGCTCCTGGGGTTCACTCTTCATCCCAGGAATTCAAAACAACCCCACACTCTCAGATACTCCCACCCCCCCTGCCCCAGCACACCTCCCCCACCTGAGGGTCCTTTACTGCGTCCTTATGAATACAGACTTAAATACAGAGAGGGGAGAGATAGCATTCGATCTCAGATTATCATCAGATAACCCTGATCATCCTGGATTTATAAAAATGTGAGCTAATGAACCGATATGTTTTGCATTTTTACAGGAATAAATGTTTGATCCTATTAAACTACGGGGAACAGAAGTGAAGAGCTGCTGCGTGAGGGTTACACTCGTTATTAAAGAGTGTTAGATTAAACAGTGAGCTGCTTCCTTACATGTCATCACACACTCAGTGAGCAGATGAATGAATGAATGTTTCTGTAGCACCAGCTGTACCAGTCTTATCAACGTCCAAACATTGAACATCCACTTTATCTCTCAACACGTGACACTTTGTAACTCTCACACACCCTCACACCTTCACACACACTCTCTCTCTGTCTCTCTACCCAGAGACGCTTAAAATTGAGACCAGCAGCTGAAGGTTAAGGGCCTTGCTTAAGGGCCCAATCTTATGGATCCATCAAAAGTGGTCAGAGCCATACCCACTGAAAGCCCACTTCCCCATTTAGAGAAGTCCAGTCTTTATTAAGACAAAGAGTACAAACATCTGTGAGTTAGGGGACCTTTTCCTGGACCTGGGTCAGTCTGTCTCACATTGAGAAACTTCAGAGACACCAAATGACAAAGTTTTTTATCTGTAATGCCAGAGAATTAACTATTTCTGATGGTGATGGGATAAATATTATACAATCGATCAGAGCTTTCATTCTGACTGCAGTGTGCAGTGTAAGATACATGGGTAATCTAACGGGACAGAATCAGATGGAGCGGACCCACAATCCTCATTCTGCACAACAAAAGCTACAACCACAGGAGGGGATAAGGTGGGAGGTTAGAGCCGTCATTATGCACCCTGATAAACTCTCAGCTCCGTAGGGAGTGAACAGTTGTTGTACTGAAGCAGTGTTTTCCTACACAAAGTGTGTGTGAGTGTGTCGAGTTTGTGGGTCTTATCAACATCTAGACATCAAAGGTCCACTTCCAGCTCTCAGCACGGCACTTTGTAGCTCTCAGAGTCCCTCACTTCTACCTAAACTCGGTGTGCCTCTTTATCTGTCCATCGTGTCTCCCTGCTGAGAGACAGACCAGAGATAAAGCCCAACCTTAGGAGACTAATCTACCCTCTCCCTGCACTTAAAAGCCTCCAATTTCCCACATTAGCGCCTCCTTAACGACCCAGCTGCCCTCTCATTACGGGGGTCATCCGCTGCATCCCACTTAGCCCTTACAGAGGGTTTAATGCAGACTTTTTCTCCTTTCTCAGTGTGTTTTAATCCATCAATAAATGTGTGAGTGTGGGAAGCAGCAGCATTACATTAGAACAGAAATGACACTCCATACACCACAGAACCTAATATTAGGGAATGTCATGAGCATGAAACTGTACATGATTAAATCAATCAAATAAACAATTGTTTCGTTACTCGGTGGTAAGATGCGCGGATGAAGGACCTGGGTCCAAATCCTGGGATGGAGAGAGCGGGAGCTCAAGCGTGCGAGGAGCGCACGAACGTATACGGAAAGGGAAACCCTCAATTTGTTCCTAAAATACTAGATACCTCAGGGGTTTCCCCCATATGCGTCCGTCAGCACTAAAAGCCCCTGGACATTACCAACTGACCATACTGACCGCGCGAACGTCCAGAGTGTCAAAGTGTTCGGGTGCGCGGGAATTGTGTGACGACCTGGCAACGAACAAAGCTAGAACCTGCACTTAAGTAACGGGAGAAGCAGGTGTTCATCATCAGGTTGTAAATTAAGCACCAGGTATAAACCGCGGGACGCTCTGGGGTGAGGGGTAGGAACCCTAACAGACTGGCACCATGCCAATAGTGTACCTCACCCGGCACCCAGTGAATTCCAGATCTTTGCCCATGAATGTAAATTAGGACACTTTCTCTTTAGTTTGGTTGTTTTGTTGTTTTTCTTTTGGATTCTGATGAGGTGAACAAATCCAAATTTGATGAAAGTATGAAACATCTGAGTTGATGTTCCGGTACCAGTTCCAGTACCACACACTTAGATGTTCCTCCATCTCAGCATCACTCTACTGATCTACATCAACAGAACCCAGTCCCACCAGAGTGCAGGAACTCCCTCAGTCATTTAGTTATTAGGAGACAATGTGCCTCCAAGGGCTTACTGCTCAGGACTAAAATCTGTTTTGATTAAAATCATTATTTGATTACATTTTTATTATTTGCTTAATTTTACTATTGATACAAACTTAATAATTTAATTCAAATCTATGGCACCCAAGCAGGACGGCTCCCTTTTTGAGCCTTGGTTCCTCCCAAGGTTTCTTCCCTCTACATTCAGGGAGTTTTTCCTTTCCACTGGCATCCTAGTCTTGCTCAGTTTGCGGATGGACTTTTAAGATAATATAATATAATAAAGCTGCTTTTAGACAATGCTCCGTTATAAAAAGCTCTATAGAAATCAATCAGACTGTGTGTGTATGTGAATCTCTACATACAGAATGAAACAAATGAAAAAGCTTTTTTTAATAGATATGTTTAAATATTAATGTAGATAAGCAGACGTTTGGAGGTGTGACGCATCACTCGAGAGGTTTTAGCGGATTGGTCTGACACGCTGTTTAAACGTGGACTGGAGGAACTTGTACGAGCTCTCCTGTCTCTTTATGTCTTTGGTAACGGCGGTTTGACTTTTGTAAACATGTTGAAGCGATGACAGAACGTTCAAACCGTACAAAAGCCCCATACCAGCTGAAGAACACCTCACTTTTCTTCCTTTCACCACATCACAGGTTTCCTTAAAACTGGCTGTCAGAAAGATCAGATGCAGCATGTCTGGAACGATGGAATCCACAAACACTGGAGCCATCTGAGCTCGACCAAGCTGCTTTGTCTTCAGCGTACACTCTTAAACCTTGCATACACATATTATCTCATCAAATTAGTCAGTAGGGGTGAACGGTGCGCCTCTGAGCTCTCTGTCTGACAGACTGATGAGTGGAGAAACCACAGCTTTTGGGTGAGACCTCGCCCACAGCCTGAGGAACACAAGCTTCACTTCCTTCATATTTCTATTGTCAGGCTCTGTCAGATCCTAATCTATAATGTCGACACCTTATATAAGCCTTGTCTTCATCACCTCTTCCTCAGAAAAAAAAATCCTTTGACAAACGACGAGCTTGGCACATCGTCTCTAATGAAGCTGAAACAGGACCAAATTAAACACGGGCGCTGTGTAAACGCTGAGCCGAAATGTGATGTGAGGGACTTATTCAAGCGGCGTTCCCACCTGTGCACACACACCTGCACGAGCACGATTCCTCAGGCCTTTTTTGTTTTTGGGTGGTGGTGGGGTGTTATGATGGTCATTGTTTCCATCAGGATTACTGTCCTGTCCTGATTACCACTGATATGTTTGGGTTAGCGTGAGCACATTCTCCTGGGGTTTGATCTCTGAGCCATGTAAACACAAAGCTGTGGAGTTTATCTCCTGCTGAGTGTTTTAGGAGCTTCAGTATGAAATCATTCACCAAAGTGTTTGACATTACCCCTGGAATGACAACCTCTCTATAGTGAACTGTGGTGGACATAAGGCACTGGACCAGCAGTGGACCGGAAGGTGCAGTTGGAAGTCACTCTGGATAATAAGCTGCAGTCCCGTTGTGTCGCTCAGACGGTTGAATGATTGTTGTCATGATTCAGGCATGTATGAGCTCCAGTCCCAAAGCTCAGTTCATTAAGACTAAAGAAAATGGATGTGGCTGCTAATAGAGGCTGAGTTCCATAAAGTCACCTTGATCCCTTATCAAACACTCCATTTAATTAAGTAATGGACCAGACCTAAAAAAGGCCAGAGCCACTCAATCAGAGGGGAAGCGGAGTGGTTAAGATAAAAGCAGGATTAGAAAAACGACTCGCTGAGTTAAGACAGTGTGACAGGAAAGTTCAGCCTGATGGTAAAAGGTGACTCAGTTTCCACTCGCTCTGGAGTTTCAGAATGATTTGCAGGATCATTTCTGACAGGATCTCAGAGATGTTTTTTCATGCTGTGTGAACGCTTTGGCTCGATTTTGAGACCCAGCCGTCACCTGCTGTGGTATTTGGAGAGGTAAACCCAGCCTCTAAAACCCAAACAGCTCTGGCGTTCTGTCTAAACGGTTTTCGGGAAATGACTGCCGGAGCGCGGGGTTTGGTCACAGGAAATCCAAACTGGCACGACCAGGTTACGACTGAAGAAAAACTCGCTGCTGCTGCTGGCGTCTCTACAGGCAGGCGTTTAACGAGCGGTCAGAGTGAAATGTAAATGGTTGTGTTTCCATTAGCTACTGTTCTGCTAAACATCCAGAAGAAAAGCAACAGATGACACCATCAAAACAGAACCAGCCAATCCCTACGCTCACTGGCAGCGTCCCAATTCACACAATACTACTGTAGCGTAAGTGCTCCCGGCCTGTGGCTGTGTCCTAAACCACTAAATAACTTTACTAATCAGTATTCAGTCAGGAGCTTCCACAGAACAGGGCACTAAGATTTGTCTCTTCTCTTTCTTTCTTTCTTTCTTACCCTGTGGGAGGAGCGGCTCTTCCGCCTCATTAACACGTTAAGTTCGTCACCTCTCAGATTTATTGTGCTCACTAGACTTTAACAAGCTCTCACCCTGCTTCATCCCCGGCTTTCTGACTTTCCTATTAAATTTACAGAGCGTAAAATTAAGTTCGGGATTCGGACTGGGCCGAGGGATTAGGACCAGACCCTGTGTCTATTTATTACATGGAACAGGCAAATGAATGTTGTTTATTTATAGGCAGCAATGGTACCGGAGCCGAACCCCACAGAGGGACGCCAGACTTAACGGGCACTGACCGGCGGGTACAGGAAGAAGAAATACCTGCAGGGTAAAACAGGGCAAACTTACCTTTATGCCAGGGGGCACCTCACCCCCTGTGAAACCAAGGCTGAGTCAATGGAATCAGAAAGCTCCCTGTGTCAAACAGGGGCACCCCTGGCCAGGGTCTCAAACTTTAGGAATTGAAGGAATGGGGGTTTGACTATAAGCCATATAGCCCACCCCCCTCCCACCCCCGGGTCTCTCGTTCTCACTGGGTGGGCTCTGATTCAGTGCTCCATCAGATGATCGCGCTTCCACATTGACTAAGCAGCAGACAGGAAATGCCCAAAGCAGACAGGAAGTGCCATCAGCTATAAATCTGAAGACTAAGCTGCTATATTTTTTTTAAAGACACACCTTCCTACTTTTCATTCGCTTATTCAGGATCCAAACAGAGCAGCAGCTGAACACACACAGTCCATAACGGCATAAACCAAACTCAATAACACGCCTAATGGATCATTAATATAAAGCCTGCGGTTTAGAATATGATCATTATCGAGTTAAATGTTCAGCAGCCACAACTAAGTAACAGCCTAACCACAGGGGGGAACAGGTACCGTCATTAGAGCTTTGATCTTCACCCTCCAAACAGGTCAGTACCTGCATGATCAGAGACACGTCACTGTTTATAGAATCATGTTTAGAGCTGATGGTCATGTTATGGTCCTGTAGGACTGAGCAGGGACGGGTCAGACTGTCCCCAGTCGTATCGATGGTGCTTCAGGTCTGAACTGACCTGCCCTCCCCAAAAAAACAGCTCAAATCCCATGTGTGTGTCTGTGTGTGTGTGTGCCTTTTATTCCTCTTACTGTTGCACAATAAGATGAATTATGGGAGAGCTGCATCACAGAATCAGAATTATCATACAAAAACAACAATAGATACATTTTCATGGTTAAATCGAATTCACCAGTGGGTTTGTTTACCCCGATGAGTGTTGAATTTTGGGTATTGCTGTTGTAGGAGTGCCATAACCACCCTTAGCCACAGGAATGTGTTTATAAACCCCCCCCGTTCATCTTTATTCATTATAAAACACAGCAGAAGCTCCAGCTATTCTCATACAGATTAGAATTAAATAGAATTATCAGCACTAACTTATTACTGACGTTCAACAAAGTATGGTGAGAACTACAACTTACATTAAAAATCGAATTAAAACAATGAGAGAATTGTATTTTATTCAAAGAGAATTTGTAAATATACAGAGCACTTCCCTAACGTTACTGTTCCTCATATTAGCTTCTGTTTAAATTGTAAAGTTCCAAAGAACCAATTAATAAACATGTAATTACATTAATACATTGATAAATAACAGTTACACTAAAAAAAGCACGTTGGACTCCGGAGCTGTAAAACTGGTTTTCCTAGTGACATTAAAGCCTGACGCAAACACTGGGGGCCTGTAGGGGGCGTAACCAATCAGATCATCTCATTAAGCTCTATTAAGGTTTCATACAGGGGGATTCTGTGCCAGAGGGGCCATGTGTATTACCCATAATGCCCTGTGAGGGTTTGGGTTTACAGATGGGCTGTTCATGAGTGTGTAATGAAATCTAGTTGATTAGATTTGTGAACCTCTCAGGAAATTCGCTGTGCGGTGACAAAGGTACACTCCAAACAGGGCACCAGTCCATCATAGCTCCATGAACAGACCACCCGACCATCACTGAACCCAGACCCTCAGATAGTGCCCGGTCCCAGCAGCTGGTACACCTAATAATAAGCTTTATGCTTCCTCATTACACAGCTCGTTACCTACATCAATATATAATAAAATAAAAGTCAATAAAGCGTCCACATGAGAAATCCTGCAAGCCTGAGGATCTCTCTTCTCTTTGTTAAAGTCACAATGCAAGCAGAGTCGTTATTCAAACCGGACCAGGAACAGATTTCCCAAGATCGGCCTCTTATTTTAACATCGTTAGGAAGTAATTACGCCCCTGGTGAGAGATAATGAGGGTTTAATGTCCCCAATGGCCACCCGGGGGGAATGAGAAGGGTGTCCTTGAAGAGAAGGTTAGACTTTGAGCACCGTTAAAGCACAATCAGAACTGGCAGAGTGCTGTTTATTTACACAGATCAGCCAGGCTGAATGGGTTTTAGGTCGTGGACGCAGAACTACGGCACACCGCTGTGTCGGGGACAAAGCAAAACAATAACACAAACCAAGGATCTCACTACAATACACACCATCCCTGCTTTAACACTCTAACAGTGCAGCTGATGTGAGAGGGGATTTTACTGAGAGCTACCCGGCCCGTTTCGATTGATTCCAGTTCCTCTGTACTACAGGAAGATCACATACAGTAACTCTGGATATATAATGAAGGCAAAAAGTAACACAAGTGTGTCTGATATTACAAAACACTGTCCGATCTTAGACTGTTACACTTTTAAAAGGGTTATGCTAATGATTAAATGGTTCCACATTTTATCGTTTGATTTCCACATCCTCTCTGCTCTGCTCTGAACATCCAGCAGGGGATCTGGAGCCCCATTTGGAAATGATTAGGAACTCCGGCTCCCATAATCCATCTGTGCACACAAACACACAACAGGTGTCTGAATTCTTGGGAGTTTTTGGTGGAAACGTTTTAAAGGAGTTTGCCATTTTTGTAGTGACACAAATGTGAGTAATAATTTAATATCCTTACAGCTGAGACGATTATTCATCGCTTGTTTTTGTTTTAATTCCTCACTAATGAAATCTAATAAACCTGTCATTCAGCACAGAGAGTTCAGCCTGCATCACTGGTGTGTGTGTGTGTGTGTGTGTGTGTGTGTGTATGTGATGTATTAAATGCTTAATGAAGATGCCCTGTGATGATTTTCTTCTTTAATAACCCTTTTCTCCATAACCTTTATCCCCAAAGTACTTTACTACTAATTATAAACCGATCATCCCAGCACCGTCAGTAACCCTAGATCAGGTACAGACCCATCCTGAGCTTTAAGAGGGCTCCCTTTATTCCGTCAGGTTTTTGTACTTGTAAAATTATTATTTCTGCAGTGATCTGTTTCCTAATTTAATCCTCCAAAGCTCGACCTTTTACTGAATTACAGCATCAGGACATTTCGATTTGTATAAGATAACCCTATGCTGTTAACATTTTAATGCAGAGTTCCATTTAATTGATTGTAGTAAGTTAGAGAACGTTCGGATGATTTTCTATAATATATGGACAGGTTATGGTGATCCTGATGATATTATTTGGGTAATTTGTGTGTGATAAGGACGCTAATGTAACTCCTGTATATAAAATATGATTTATTTCAGTGTGAGCAGAAAGCCCGTGTTTTCTTTATTCAGCTGCAGCTCTGTGTTTCTTAATGAATAGGAATGAGCTGAGTGAAACGCTGGATTAATGTTTGCTAACAGTTGAAATAAAAACACTCAGATCTCTCAGCGGTAGCGGCTCAGTAACAGCAGTTAAAAAGTCGTTTCCTGCCTCTTTCTTTGTATTTGCCATATATAAACCGTAGTGGAGTGAGGAGATAAGCAGCATCCTTCACACTCCTTGGGTCGTTTATTTATCCTTGTGAACGTGTCTCTGTTTCCTGAGGAGATTCTGTATCTAATTTCCACAGAGATGGGTGGGAAGCTGACGCCTCAATAACAAAGCAGCTGGTGAAAAAGAAAGAATGAAGCGAGCAGAGGAACGGGGCCAGTGTTTGACTTCAAGCCGAGGAGAAAATCTGTCCGAAATTACACTTGGCTTTATTCAGTTACGAACAGCTCACTCAGGACAAATAAACGAGCAGATCTGCCGTGATTAGAGGAGACATCTGCACACCGTGCTGAAATGATTTAACAGAACATGTTTAATAAGGGGCGCTCTGCCCTCAGGGGGGCGCTCTGATTAGTGAACTGCGAGGATACGAGAACAGGTTCTGTCCCCGGAACGTCAGCAGATCAGCACCGCAGAGCAGCTTACAGTGGGACAAGAGAAACTTCACCGTCCCTAACATCACCGTTCTGCTTTACTCCAGAGCATGTCCCAAAATGTACCCAGAACAGGACAGCAGTCCAGCACAGGGCAGGGTACGAGCACAAGTCCCTGTTACAGTTCCTCAGGATAGACTGGGACATTACTTCCATCATGTCTTATCTTGTTTATTGAGTGTTCTCTCAAAAAGGGCTTTTCTCTCTTTTTAACACACACACACACACACACACACACACAAACAAAATACAAGAACAAAACATCCTCTGTAACACAAAGTCTTTATTTTAGGAGCTCTTTTTATTAGAAAGGGGAACGTCTTATCTCGTGTGCAGACAAGTCTTCAAACTGCACAATGAAGTCAGATTTATTTCTATAGAGTTTTTTTATAAATGAGCAATAACTCAGAGCAGCTTTATCTCCAGAGCCACAGCTCAAACTGAACAAACCCAGGGTAAAAGTGGCAAGGAAAATCAAAAAAGAAACAGCTTAGATCTTAGAAATAAGAAATAAAATCAATGAATAGATCCAGAGACGCTTTATAAAGGATAGTAAATAGTAAAGTGAGTATACATGTGTGTGTGTGTGTGTGTGTGTGTGTGTGTGTGTGTGTGTGTGTGAGAGAGAGAGAGAGAGAGAGAGAGTTACTGTAGTTGTAAAATGGTCCAGTAAAGCATCTCATGCTTCCAGTTTCAGGACAACAAACTGAAACACATTCATGTTTATTTACTCACAAGTTTGCTGCAGTAACGGCTCCACAATTCTACTACTATATGTGTGTGATGCTACACAACACACACACACACACACACACACACACACACACACAAACACACATACACACTATTCAAAAAGCTAATTTTTGATATATTATGCGTATTATTCTCCCTAGATCTAGCGATGGTTTAAATTGTGTATTGTAATTTCAATGTCTTCAGACTGTGTGTAATGTAGCTGTGTGTGTCTATTGTAGCTGTGTGTGTCTATTGTAGCTGTGTGTGTTTATTGTAGCTGTGTGTCTATTGTAGCTGTGTGTGTTTATTGTAGCTGTGTGTGTTTATTGTAGCTGTGTGTTTATTGTAGCTGTGTGTTTATTGTAGCTGTGTGTGTTTATTGTAGCTGTGTGTGTTTATTGTAGCTGTGTGTGTTTATTGTAGCTGTGTGTTTATTGTAGCTGTGTGTGTTTATTGTAGCTGTGTGTGTTTATTGTAGCTGTAAGGTAATATATTAATAATGAAAGGACACATATTTAAGGGAACAGTGACTTTTTACCCCGAAAGATCATGGAATGTTAATTCAGCTCCTGAAATCGATAGATACTGTGAGACCTCGAGACAAAAACAGAAGACTTATTATCACCTCACCAGAGGAGGGATCTGAATCAGGGTGGCTCAGCTGTTACTGGTTGCCATTGGTGAGCCTCGCTGGTCCCTATAACGGCTCTAACGTTGTCTGTCTGTGTGGTTTCTGTCCCACCCTGGGTCGTCTATCTCTTTGAGTTGAGAGTTCTCTCAGGTCTGGTTCTGTGGTTGCAGGATCAGACCAGGGGTGCATGATGCAGGTCACCATTAAATCTTGATTGGCTGTAAATACTAATTGGGAGTGTGTTACAGCCCCAAAAGGTCCATGACTCTCACCGAATGTTTGCCTAAGCTGCAGTGCACCACAGAAGAGACAAGAGAATGAAAGAAAATGGTAGAAATGCCCCGAAAGACCAAAATTGGCTTTTGTTCCTCCTCGTCTTTAGAAAGAACCTCATCCCCTGCTATACACTCATTCTTTCTCCAGCTCTTTGTTTCAAAGGCGAGCTCACGGTCTGTGGTCTTGTAAAAGAAATCTGGCTCGAATTATGGATCCAATCAGTGTTACAAAACCAAAACCTCAAAAATGAAAGCATCATTCTGGGGAGAAAAAGACAGACAGGCGGCTACGTCTCAAACGCAGTTCTGGTCTCTTCATTTTAATGTAAACTGGGACACAAACGGTTTGGAAAGGCCTCCAGTTTTTAAAGATGTCCAGCTGTAAGGATTCCTGTCCATCAGCACTGCTGGATGAGAAGATAGCCTAGTAATTTTCAATTTAAATATTATAGAATATCACTGCGGAGAATAAAGAGACATCAGAGAGACTGAACCCCACAGTGAAGACGACAGGAGGATTAGAGAGGAACCGACAGAGGAACCGTACAAAGTGAGCACATACTTCTTTATTTCACCAAATTGCTGCTGTTGCATAAGTCGGGACAGACTCGGTGTTGGCGTAAAAAAAAAACCACAATGTGCTTTTACACAGTTTATGAAACCCAAACATTTGGAGCAGACCTCTTAGGAAGTCTCTACACACACTCCACCACGACAGGAGTGTATCACAGTACAGCACTAATGTGTGTTATTAATATTATTTCATCTCCGTAACATACACCTACGATTCAGTACCACAGTCTCTAACTGCTCATCTGATTCACCTACATGCCGTGTCCACCTGTGTGGATTTAGCATGTTCTCCATTTGTCCGTCCATCTGGGGTTACTCTGGGTACTCCAGTTTCCTCTCACATTCCCAAGACATGTGTTAGGGTAACTGCTGCCTCTGAATTGCTGCAGTCATTCCAGTGTAACTAAGAAACAATTATAGTCAGTCGTCACCCCAGACCCTGCAGCTGCGAGGCACTAACTTACCCTAAGGAAAAATCTCCAGCAAACACTCCTGCCATTTGTTTTACCCTGTGTTGCTCTGGTCAGGGTTTTGGTGGCTCAGGTCCCTTCCCCTTTAGAGCACATGGCACCAGTCCATCGCAGGGTTGGGTCACTCGTCCACTGGGTCCAACCTTTCTCTCTAAAATCCCTCACGCCCACCCAATTGTGTCTGTACCAGCCGGGCATTCACCCATACACTTGGTACTGATCTTTTTTTCAACCAAGCAGGGCTTGGTGTGAGGATGCCCTGTAATCACACTGTGTGTGTGTGTGTGTGTGTGTGTGTAATACAGAACCACAATAATAACGTTCTACAGGTAAGAGTTCTTACTGCAGGAGATTTCAAACAGGACTTGTGTTGTTTCCATGTTTGTGTGTCAGTGCCATGGACACTGTTGTGTTGCCTGTTAGTCTAAACGAAGGGTTTGTTGAGAGTTTGTTATGTGATTTTATCTGTATTTCTGGATGCTGTACAGACAGAACTGCATTAAAGCCGCTGCACACGGTTTGTTATAGTTCCAGATATTTCTATCTGCAGTGGCTTGGATCGGTGACGCGACACCAGAGACTTTAGTGTAATCTGTGAACTATGTGTTTATTTTACAGATGTTCTCCTTTCTGTCTGAATGATCTAAGAACCGTGAGCAGTGAAAGAGAAAACGCAGGAACTAACGGTGTCCTGACCGACAGCACAAACATCAAAGCCCAGAGGAGGAGAACGACAACGAACGTTTATAACACGAGGGGACGAACGGCAACGAATTATCGTATTACAACACATTCCAGCTCAAGGTGTGTGTGTGTGTGTGTGTGTGTGTGTGTTAAACCAGCTGCAGATGGTTGGTGTGGGTCTGGTGTGCAGCAGTCTGGCAGGCATCAAGTTCAATTTGCAGCAGAAAGGTCCACTCACACACACACACACACTCACACACACACACACAGAGGACTTATGCCAGTGTTTGTTTCACCATGAGGTTTGGGCCTCACACTCACATGGCCTCCTTATGAGATCCAGCAGAAATTCTGAGTATCAGTTATTAAACAGAAACACATCGGTCCTCTCGATCAATAACAGCATCAGGAGCTGATCAGATCAGATCAGATCAGACAGTCCAATCACTGCACTGTGTCAGACTTACAACCCTACCGTACATCAGAACACACACAGAACTGCATTCAGTGTCTAATTCTGTTATTTTATAATTAAATGACATCACCTCATTCTTGAAAACATCAACGTGAAACGTAATGAAATTCCTGAATTCATAAACACAAAGTTTAGTGATCGTATAAAAATACCACAATAACGTCATTGAAATATTCCCTAACTTTTGTGAGAAATTAGACGTGTGTGTGTGTGTGTGTGTGTAACATGTCCTGATGAATGGCAGTGTGTTACGTTGGACAGTTTGAGGATTTGTTTTGATTATATTCATGTTCTAATGATGTGACCTAATCTTTCCTTTCCTGAGTTTTTCGGTGACACTGCACAGTGATTTTATGATTTATTTAGCTGTGTGAGCATTCTGACCCCTGAGCCCGGACCCTGACACGTCACACTGAAATATAGTTTTGTGATCTGGCTCCTTATAAACCACATGACCCGTGGTATTGTGTAAGCAACAGCCGTAACATGGCATTAAGCCGTCAGTCACAGGGAGCAGCCGCTCTGGAGAAAGCAGCTGCTGCTCAGACAGTTTGTGAGACAGATGTTGAAGGGCTGCTGCTAGGAGGCACTGCTGTAATTACATTTTTAAGAGCTGGCACAGTCCCCGGGGTTTGGAACAGTCCTGGACATTGTTAGGTTCATAATCCGTGTGTGTAGCCCCGACACCTCTGTGCTTGGTATGACATATAACAGAACCCTGTGTGTGTGTGTGTGTGTGTGTGTGTGTGTGTGTGTGTGTGTGTGTGTGTGTGACACAGGCAGCAGGGTTTAACCTGTACACATTATATGACTAACGGAGCTGCAACAGTAAGAAAAGTCGAGTGTTTAAATGTTTTTTCCTGCTTTTCCTGTTCCTAAAGGTAAGACGGTTTGATCATTCAGGCTGTTTGAGCATGATGAAGAGCAAAGTACAAAACACTCTCTCTCTCTCTCTCTCTCTCTCTCCCAGCCCTTCTCTATCTCCTTCTCTTACTCTCCTTCTCTTTTATTTGCCCCGTTTATCCATCGGGTTGCTTTGATGATGACAGACGCCGGCCCATAAACCCAGTGCTCAGGCTTAAACATTACCCAGGGACCTCATGCCGATACGGCCGCTTCAATGCCTTCATTAAATCCGATCTTTTATCAAGACATGAGCTGTTTTATTGTCTCGGTGAAAGCACCGGGTCACCTAAATATGAGATTCCAACAATATTTTGATTCACGGTGCAAAGTCCCGCCCATAAGCCGGTATTAAACTGTCACCTTCTAATTACATCAGCAATTAAAGCATCGCTTGTAATTGCTGATTGCTGGGAGAGTGTCGGATCTGATCTGTGTGTTCTAGAGAGAAATTAAAACACCACAAACAGTAACATTTCTTCTGAGCATTGGGGATGAACTTTGACTCAAACACTAACAGCCTGTGTGGTAAGAACATCACACACACTATAAGATTTGGGAGGCCAGGAGAGCGTACCTGCACCGACACTCCCAAAAAGCCTGCTGTCTCTGAGCTCATGCTTTCAGTTTATATTAAGAGAGAGCTCTCTACTCTCTTACTGATAGTTTATAGTAAAAAGATGAAAGCGAGCTACATTTGAAGGACAGAGTGACCGACTGGAGCTGTTCCTCCCCATAAATCTGTGTTCGTGTGTTTAATATTCTGCACCAGCGCTCCCCTCAGTCCTGCATTAATGGCTACTGGGCGACATTTCCATTTCCAGAGCGATATCCTAAACATTTCATCAGTAAAGTGCAGGTCAGGAGAAACTCTCCACATCAGCCGCTTTAATTAGCTCGATCTATTAGCGCTGCACAGATCAGACTGTTAATCAGATCAGAAAAACTCAAAGGTACTGTCCAAATAATTACAAAGCAAAATCCTGCAGCATTTCCATTTCTCTTCCATTTTTAATCAGATATTAAAGTGTAATCTTTCATTACTCTGGTTCCTCCAACCTACTCTTTTTATTTATTTATTTATGCTGGATTAATGTTTTATAATTAAAGATCG
>JAUZST010005288.1:0-15686 GCA_034779995.1 Parotocinclus haroldoi
TCTTCTTCTGTGTGTGTATGGATCAGCAGTGGATGGACAGTGCTGGGATATCTCTGACTGTACAGGCCTCGGCTCTCTGGATAAGAGCCTCACTACAGTGAGGAGCAAATGGTGACAGGGGTCTCAGGAGTGCATTTTCTTAGTTCTTGGTAATTTTCTGAACAATGATAACCCAGATAATAATGTCCGATTACGGCAAAACTAGCCATGCAGGCATTCTGTCTCAGGTAGATGTACAAATTATTACAGGTGTGGTCTGAGTTGGCACTAGATTTTGCCACAAGAGAGTGCAAAATGCTTCCCTATAAAAAGACTCTCAGTAGCTACTTTTGGGTAGTGCACAGTGGTGACAATCAGGTGTGAGTGAGTAGCCTTTTTTATTTAAAGAACAGGGATCTCTCAAAGTCTGCTCTTCACAGCACGTTTGTGAAAGTGTATCATGGCACGAACAAAGAAGACTTCTGATTACCTCAGAAAAAGAGTTGTTGATGCTCATCAGGCTGAAAAAGGTTACAAAACCATCTCTAAAGAGTTAGTAATGTAATTAGTTACTAATGGAAGAAATTCAAGACCATTGTTACCCTTCCCTTGAGTGGTCGACCAATAAAAATCACTTCAAGAGCAAGGCGTGTAATAGTTAGCAAGGTCACAAAGGACCCCAGGGTAACTTCTTAGCAACTGAATGCCTTTCTCACATTGGCTAATGTTAATGTTCACGAGTCCACCGTCGGGAGAGCACTAAACAACAATGGTGTGCATGGCAGGGTTGCAAGGAGAAAGCCACTACGCTCCAAAAAGAATATTGCTGATTGTCTGCAGTTTGATAAATATCACATGGACAAGCCAGAAGGCTATTGGACAAATGTTTTGTTTACAGAGGAGTCCAAAATACATACGTCACAACAGATACTGAAAGCAAAGGTTTACATACTTTTGCCACTCACAAATATGTAATAGTGGATCATTTTCCTCAATAAATAAATGACCAAGTAGAATCTATTTGTCTCATTTATTTAACTGGGTTATCTTTATCTATTTTAGTACTTGTGTGAAAATCTGATGTTTTAAGAAATATCTATGCAGCAATATAGAAAAAGGGTTCACAAACTTTTGAGTCACTGCCTGCTAGTCATGCCCCTATGAAAACATAAAAACAGTTTGCCCAGTGGACTCCCAGTTTTGCTGTCCACCATCTAGACACAGGTGGCACCTTCACTACACACCTCTGTCTTACTACATACCTTCTTCCACTAAGAGCCAGCCACTGTTGATTTTGTTTGCAGTTGTGTTATGACAGGACTGAAACCGGAGCATGAAAGAATTCAGGTTATATTTAAGATCTAACAACGGTCAGATTAAAGTATGGTGTAGTTGTGGCGAGTGCTTCAATCCTGCCTTTGCTGTGGAGCGACACATTGCTAAACCTCTGGTGTGATGATCTGGGGAGCTAAGCATGCCCATAGTAGACACACAAGGGCCAAAAACAAATCAGTATTACATGCAGGCTCTCATAGCAGGGCCTACACACCAAGGGTTTCACATGAATGTTTCGGCCAGATTTATTGCCAAATACAGCACTTATGGGACTAGCCAGCATCAGAAACCAACGTGTGTGCTGGCTCTACAGACCCAGCTGGAACATCTGTTGGAAAATTTGCCAAAAGATCCCTTAAGGAACCTGTATGCCTTAAATGCTAAACTGTATCTCCTGTATATCTTGTATCTAGTCTAGAGACAGCCTAGCAGGGTACTAGAGCCTCTTTTAAATCACAGTTTTTCCCAATAAACTTTCTCTGATATTGTAATCACATATATCATCATTATATTCAAACACAAGTACTTCCCCACTGGGGTTCATGCATGTTATAGCTTTTACAAACCTAATCACTATTAATAACATGTTTTATTGATCACTCGTATCACTGACAAAATAAAGCTGTATGTCTGCATAAGTCAGCTGTATGTGTTCAAGCTCACTCATTAAAAATGGACACTTGAATTTGCATCTTAACAATGGTACACAATGTCAGTCAGTTCAGTAATATGGCTGGTCAAATTTCACTACATAAAACTTTTCACATGTAACACCTCGCATTAACCCTTAAAGTGAAATTCAATGTGACTAATAACTACATGACCCATATTATGTCTCTCAGGAGTTCAAAGCAAACAATACAAAATGAAACTTAGAAACTTTATAAAGAACAGATGTGTGGATCTCCAAACATGTCAGCAAAGCAGTATCACATAAGAGCACTCTGAGGGTAGTTCCAAGTTCAGGTTTTTAATGCCTTCTAAACAAGATGGGTGTCACTTGCAGGCACAACAGGAACCATGTTCATGTGGATTGGTGCTGGACCCCCATGACCAGGAAAAGCGACGTTAAAAACATGGAGGAAAAAAATAATCAAGTAACAGCTAATAATAAATGGTCTCTTTAGATATCAACTGTAGTTCAGAATTCTGCAGCTTTGCATCCTTAGTCAGATGTAGAGTATTAATAAAGATCCATATATTAGTGATCACCTTAAGCAGTATAGTCAATCTCAAGCAGTGTAAGGCCAGTACACGTTAAACGCTACATAAAAAAGCAACAATACAAAATATTTGGATGCAATTTTTGCCTCAAACCTTTACACACCATGTATTTTTTCACTGTCTGGTTCAAAAAGCCTTTTGCAGCAAAACAGTGCTAAAGTTATCTTATTACATATCAGTGTTGACAAATTGGTGACATGATCAAAGTCCTCTATATGCAAACAAGTTTCAAAGATGTGAGCGTGTGTGGGAAGATAGTTTTAAAAAATGTAAACTAGTGCCAAATTAAAAAAATGTGTTGGAATGTGAAGTTGCGCGAAAGTTAGTTTGCATCTCTGGTGCTTGTCGGGTGCGAGGAGAACACGGTTTTGCAGGTCTCAGTCAAAGGCAGGCTTTATCAATGAGTGTTACTGACTAGATACAGTACAAGTACCCCCTCTTTGTGGATAGTGTGCGCTATTTTAAAACCAGAATAAAAGCATTGATGATCTCGCCACAAAACAGCGAGCCATAACATTGGATGCGAAAAAGTAAGAGATAGCTATGACTCTGACTTGGGACACTTATGTTGGAGGTACAAACTTGACACAGGACCCCACTATCAGAAGTAAGCTGCTTCTAGGGGACTTCCTGTACTTCACTGCACTTATCACTTTTTTGCTTGCTCATATATAACATTAAGATATTTTCTATTTAAAAAGCGCTACACAGCCATGGGAATGGACATAATGTGTTAATAATAGCTCATAATAGTTTTTAATCATGTCATTTGGCTTTTAAATATCACTGTAAGTTGCTCCTGTCACAAACAACCAATAATAAAATATATAAACAAACACTAAAAGCATTAAGGTACCTGTATAAGAAACAGCATGCTTTTATCTTGAGTCACTGACGTTGTCAAGCTTCACTTGACCATCTTGGTTGTTGCTATGCCAACAACAGAAGTGATGGTGATTGGTCAGTGATTTTAAGCTGCCAGCAAAAATTCACAAAAATGATACAGAGGGCAAATAAAATAACGTTGCATTTTTGCTGTCTGCAAAAGCGCGTTTGGTGTGGTTACCGCCATGCACAAAAACTCGGTTTAATGTAATGTCACCCAAATAAATCCCATGAAAATCACCCACAAGTCTGGAACAGTTCACCAGATTACCACAGGAACTCATTCATTTTCTTATCATTTGTAGTCATATTCCAAGATTTGTAGACTTTCCATAAAGACTGCAACTTATTTTATGAATGCACCTTCACCATCTAAGATAATTTTGTCTGAAACCAATGTGTGAGATCAATAAAACTCAACTGGTTAGTATTATTTCTACCAATTTCTGCTCTGCCACCTTAAATAAAGTCCATAAAGGGGCAGTGGTTAAGGTAAAGAAGCAAAAATTGAGCAGTTTTAAGTTAATAATAATTGAGATTTGCTTAACTGTATGCTAGCTTTGATAAAGAACTTTGATTGTTGACAAGTTTTGATTGGAGTCCTATCCTTAAGTCCAATTATGAGCCAGGGCCACAACATATGTTATGCCATTTAGCATCACTGTCCAGCCTTGCAGTTTCCTTGCCACTGTTGCCCTAGGCTTGCTCAATTTGGGATTGGCCTTTAAGACAATATAATGTTGTAAAGCTGCTTTAAGACAATGCTCAATTGTAAATTAAAAAGAATATGACATGACTTGACTTGCTTCTTAGTGTTGTATTTGTGCAGAATTTTTAGTGACTTCTAATTTGGGGGAGTATTACAAAGACAGATGAGTGCAGTCTGTTGTAGCAACAAAGAAGGGACAGAGTTAATATTATTACCCATGCTTTTGGAAGTCATTTCTAGGTGTCCACAAACTTTCGGCTGTAGACCGGCATTGGGGAAATTAATCAGTCATAACGTAATTCCAGTAACCTTTATGCTTTCTTGCTTATCAGGTTTTTAAAACTACTGCAATAAATACTATTTTCTGCTTAGCTGAACAGACATTTGTTGAACCTATATGTTGAGTTTTTTGGTACATTTGGGTGTCACTTATCTTTCAGAAAAAAATATTAAGACCTGGGCAAAAACAAACAGGCCACAATTAGAGAGCAGAACATGATTGGACAGCATTTACTGTTACGTTTGGTTCAAACAAATCATCTGCAGCACTTCAGTTAGAATAGCTTAACAAACATGGCTTGCTTCAGAAGGTTCTGGCTTCATAGAGAGCACATACATAAAGAGACAGACATCAACAAGAAATAACGTTTACCAGTCGACCACATACAGCAGTGGAACAACAGCTGGACAACAAGGTTTGAACGAAAAACACACTATCCACAATCCAATTCAGAGTTAATCTGGTTACAGCACTTCAGACCCGAAGGAGAAACACGGACACACATATAATAAAAAATATCTTCATCTGTGTCCTATGGCAGACAAATTGTGCTAGGAGCACCAAACGCACTTCATACGACTATGCCTCATTTTTGTCATGCACTTAAGGCCTTGATGTGACTTGGACGACACATTTGGGACCGAGAATTGCCTGGTGATGATGTTCAATCTAACTGCGCATTTATGATTTGTGCCATAGAGCTTGCAGCAGATGATCATGTGATAAGACCAACGCTCCTGATGGTGCTAATTCCATGCTGGTTAGATCTTAATGGATGCGTCTGCTTAATCTGGAAATCAAGCTCAATGTTAGAAAAATCAGTGCCATCTAAAACAACTTTTCATTTCCAGTTATTTTAATATAATAGTCAAGATCCTCCAGTAACTACATGTATTTCTAAAATAAATTTACTTGCACAGAATACATCTAGTTAACGGGAATATTCCAGTGCAAGTCCACCTTTTAGCCCTGTGTGTTAGATATGCTTAAAGCATGTTAGCATAGCTCCGCACTGCTCCATAGTTAAAAAGGTGCTCCATGCTTCTGGCAAACCTAGCCCTCGGAAAATGGACAAGCTCCAAATGATTGCTTAATAAAATGTCAAATTTAATAAAAAATTAGGGGTGTAACGATACATTGTGACACGTTTGCATCGTAGAATTGGATGTATCGTGTTCCTGTTATGTCACATAATGCAACTGCTTTTTTTGAACACCAGAGGGTGCAATTGTATGTCATGCTCACAGAAACACATCTGTTTCCAATGAGTATGTTTGTTTAATTACTTATTTGAATTTGGTGAAACTGTTTCTCAATAATAATTAATAAATCAATAATAATTCTTTACTTTGTAGGTGACTAAAGATTTATGATAAATATATAAGTTATACAAGAAAGAACATAATTTGGAAAGTACTATTCCTCAGAAATAAAGAAAGAATGGGTAGCACGGTGGCTTAGTGGGTAGCACTGCTTATTTACAGAAAGAAGGTCTCGGGTTCAATCCCAGAGTAGAGAGGACTATGTCCTTTCTGTGTGGAGTCTGCAGGTCCTCCCTGTGTTTGTGTGGGTTTACTCCGGGTTCTCCGCTTTCCTCACACAGTCCATAGACATGCATGTTAATGTTAATTGGTGTCACTGAAGTGGCCCTTAGTGTTACTGTGTGCATGACTGTGTGCGCCCCCAACAATGGATTCACTCCCCGTCTAGGGTTGTTCCTGCCCTTACCCAGAGTGGGCACCAGCTGGCCCATGACCCTGTGTGGATTAAGTGGAAGATAATGGATGGATGGATAAAGAAGGAATGTTTTCACTCAGCTTCGATATGCTGGCGCCACAATAGAGCATTTTTTTTACAATTGAAACCTAGTTCTAGTAATTTATTTTAATTGCAGAAGGCGCAAGTTTAAAAAAGTTTAAAAATCCTTTTTAGCAAAGGATTGTCTTTTATCAAAGATAAAATCGAACAGTGACCTCAGTATCATGAACAGTGTATTGTTACACCCCTACTAAAAATATAGCTAAAAATATTGTGCCTGTGGTATGGCACATTTAGGATAAAGCACAATCCTAGAGCTTTAGTTACAAGCTCACTAATTTCCAAACAAAGTCTGGCCAATGTAAACGTGCAAAAGAACATAAATGGAACAAAAGTAGCACCGGTAAGAACTAAAAAGGAAAGAAACACTTACAAAGCCACTGTAAAAGCCATTTTTAAAAACATTAATACATTAAAATTAACTGGCTTAAAACTGCATTCGAGGACCACATCACATGCACTGCTAAGTTAAAGTACAATTCTGACTGTTGTCAGTACACGGGACGCTCAAATTATGGCAAATAACACTTTTACTACAACACAAACTGGTAACAAGCTAACTGTGCCTTTATCTTTAGTAGACTTTGTTGTTAGTCACAGTGCAAACTGGGGAGGCTCTGGCGTTCCTGTGGTGTTTAAGAGAAGATAGAAAGCATGGAGGAAAATTATCTGCTTATTTCATAATGATTCAAACAAATGCACAAAAAAACATCAGTGCTGCCTTTTCTTACACACACTGTGCTAATACACACACAGGTCAGGGAACTTCATCTCGTAGATAGGGACAGAGCGGCTCTGGGGTTGGCCGTAGCTTGCTGTGATGGTACCAGATGGACTTGGAGGAGGCCTGTACGTGCAAAGATTTAGAAGATTTCAATTTAAAATGTGTATGTGCTTGCATAGTATAGTTAAACTACCCGGACAAAAAAAGTGTCACCTTGTGTGTTTAAGTTGGTAATATCGTCAGGCTCCTGCAGATGGAGTTACACAAGTATGACATACAAGGGCTATAATTACCTGCGGGTGTGTGTGATAAGATTCATAGATTGAGATGAGGTGGTACAGTGCAGTGAATGTCTCAGATGTTAATGATCACCAAAAAGGACTGATTTCATTTGGGTGTTTCAAAGAGCGTAGTATGAAGGAAATCGCTGAATTTGCAGGTGTATCAAAACTAGAATACTACTAGCAGTGGCAAAAATGTCAGTGTACAGAATATTTTCATCAGAAATATGGCTGAAATACAAAACTTAAAAGTAGGGACCACCGGCATGTTTCACGGCTTGTGAATAAAAATTGCCTTGCTTCCAGGCAAGAATTGCTTCTAGAAGTCACCAAACGACCTTCAGGGTGGCACACACCTTTGAACACTTCTGCTCACAAAGTCATAAAAGGCAAAAAGACAATTTTGCACCGTTCATGACTGGAAATGTGTTATCTGGTCAGATGAATCTGGTTTCTGCCTGTATCTGAATGATGCTAGGTAGGTTTCGGACACAGGTGACATTTTTTTTGTCTGGAGAGTTTATCTGCTTATTTCACATTACAACTCACCTGATTGTGATTTCGAAGATTTGACTGAGTTTGCTCTGTAATATTGTGGCCTGGTGAAAATACAAGCAAAACAGAATTGGATTAAAGTTTTAATACATTTTTCAGAGGAACCTAACCCTTGTGATCAAGTCACACTGTTTTTCAATACTATTTAAAAAGCTAAACATCATCTTTAAGCCAGAGGTGGCATCATGCTTATGAAACAGGGCTATTAACAGGCAAGATTAATTCACAGGGTGAAGAACGAACATATACCACGAGTGAGGTGCTAATCCATTACATTAGGTATAGTCCATACTCACTAGGACCATGCTCTGTCTGTTTGGCATTGTTATCATGTTGTAATACTGCCCTGCAGCCCAGTTTCTGAATGGAGAGAGTCATGCTCTGCTTCGTATGTAACATGTTAGCATTCATTGTTCCCCCAATGATCTGTAGCTCCCAACAGCCGGCAGCACGCATGTGTCTTTTAACTCCTCACCTGGTTGCCACCACACATGCTTGACACCATCTGAACCAAATAAGTTCATCTTGGTCTTATCAGACCATAGAACATGGTTTCAGAAAACCACGTTTTTATTCTGCTTGTCTTCAGCAGACAGTTCGTGATCTTTCTTGTCCATCATCTTCAAAAAGGCTTCCTTCTGGGACGACAGCCTTGCCGACCATCCCGATACAGTATCTGGTGTAAGGATCTGAGCACTGACAGGTGAACCTCCCATCCATTTAGCCTCTGCAGCAATGCTGGCAGCACTGCTATATTTATTTTCAAAAGCCATCCTCTGGATATGACGCTGACTACTTTAATGGACCACAGCGAGGCCTGTTCTGAGTGGACCCTGTCCTGTTCAACTGCTTTATTGGTCTTGGCCGCTCTTGATGCCGCTCACTTTCAGGGTATTGGCAATCTTATTATAGCCTGGGACATATTTATGTAGAGAAACAATTTTTTTTGCTCAAATTCTGAGCAAATTCTTTCCATAAGGAATCATGTTAATTTATTGAATCAATTCCAGACCCCCTGTGGGATTTACACAAATAACAACAACTGAGACATTTTTCTAGTCAGAGTGTTTACGATATCTCAGTTTCTACATCCTCCATCAGCATAAAAATAAACTTTATAGTGAATATTTTGTTAGTTGCTCATAATGGCATAGTTTATCTGTAGCAACATCAGAAAAAGAGTTGAAGGATGATCAGATCCCCAAAAACTTTAGAACTTTCTATATGGATCACAAAATCCAGGTTTGAAACAGGGTCTAAAAGTGTGACTCACTCTGGCTCCACAGTGGGCAGCAATCTCTTCAAAAGGTGCTTTCTGAAACTTCTCCACCACTTGCCTCCTCCGCTCTCTCTCCTGCTCCTCCATCCCCACACTGTCCACTGCAGGACATGCACATCAGCACAGTCAGCATCTCCATACAGTAACGTGTTAAGCACGTGAGAGCATAAGCTGGATACAGATGCGCTCACCTATAGCATTTTTAAGTGCTTCAAATGTGATTTCTTCTGCTGGAGTTCTCTGTACGACAGACCAACACCGAGACGTTAGTAAGAGACAGAAAAAGAGAGAGAGAGGGTGTATACGAATGTGTGGGCTTCACCTCCTCTTTCTCTGGACTGTTTCTAGACTCAACTTCAACCTGCAGAGAGATGGTTTCTCCAATACTCTTCCTCTTGGACAGTCTATCTTCATCTGAAACAAAGAGAGATATTTAAGTCTTAGTTCCTCCAATGTTTCTTTCTTATTACATTTAGGGAGTTCTTCCTTTCCGTTGCCACTGCTGGGGCTGTGGGTACTTACAGTTGCGGCAACATTCTACGTAAAGTGCTATACTGTATATAAATTACATTTAAATAGGCTGCCCATCGAGTTTGGGTCCCTTTTCAAGTCTTGATCCTCACCAAGGTTTCTTTCTTAGCTTTTAGGGAGTTTTTCCTATCCACTGTCACTCTGGGCTTGCTCAATATGGGATTGGCCTTAGATAACAGAAGAACTCTAAAGTTTAAGACAATGCTCCATTGTAAAAAGTATTACAGAAATAATTCCGATTTTTGACTTTACACCTGGACCAACAGCAAACGTACGTCACCCATCAGGGTTCTTGTGCTTAGAGAAAAAAAAACAAACAAAAAATATTAAAAGTACAGACCCTGAAGTAGGAGCTTAAATAGTCCCTATAAGCAACATTCTAAAAACTACAATTGTTCTCAGTTCTTTTGATTTAAACGTGCGAGAAAGAGGGCATTTTCACTTCTAGGAACTATGGAAAAAGTTCCTCTGGTACAAAAGTGCCTACTGCAACATTTACGCCAAATGGCTTAACACATGCATAATTTTGGAATGGATAACAGCTAGAGATTTTTATCAGATTGTTGAATTTAAACATAAATGGTTCGGTCCTTGATAAAAATCGTAATCTTCTGTTTAAGTAACCATAAACACTATCAGCAGCCCCACTTTGACGGCCTGTGTACCTGTGAACTGTGGGATGTAAGGTGCTGTGAGTTTCTCTGCGTTATAGCCACTGCCTCCCAGCACTTCTGCAATCTTAGTCTGCTGGAACAGAACTTCTCCAACTGGCTTGTCCAGAGTCTCAGGGATCCTGCACATGGACAGGGTGAAATAATTGTGAATTAAAAGCACAAACAAGGTTGAGTTCTTACAAAAGTTCCAAGTCATCTCTCAAACTAAACTAGCATTAAAAAGACTGAAGTAACCTTCATCTGCAGATCTGGAAATAGAAACCACTTCATCCTGATCAATGTTTCCATTCACCACTTGCGGCAGATTTAAGGACAATACAGAATGAAGTATTTTCTAAAAGCTGGTCTAAGCAAGGGCAAGTGACTCATCTGCTCTAATGGATGTCATTACTTTAGACAGACAGACATGAGTTCACACACTCTGGTATATGTATGTTTATGGGGACTTTTTATTGATATAATGTGTAGTAATGCTACACCTGCAGATATCCCAAAACTGAACGTCAATAACTTAAAGGAAAACACTTGGCTATTTCGTTTTTTTTTGTGCCGTTTATTGTTTTGTTTTTTACAAAAAACAATTAAAGTTGTGGAGACCTACAAAACCTTCTAGACTGGAAGCATCTAGACTGAACAAGGAGGTTGTGCCATTTGTTGGGTATTGGTCCTCCCAAGGTTTCTTCCTTAAAACATTTAAAAGCTGCTTTGCCAGTGCAGTGTCACCCCAGGTTTGCTCTATCGTGGCCATATGCCTAGCCAGGGTCTCATTCTTACAGGACTTACTTAGGACTTTCAATAAAGACATCTTCCGGCAATAGACATGGAGATTCCTTCTGCCTCATCCCAATTACCTAAAAAAATAGTGCACAAAAACATTACAGGACAAAGGTTTTTAGACAACCAAACACACAATGGTTATACTATATTTACTATATTATTCAATCTACTGTGTTTTACTATAGCTACATAATTCTAACCATGCATCTGACATTCATTTAAAGCCAATCAGTTTGCTCCCATTTTTGGAAAAGACACTTGTTTGTGATGATCATTAAAATGTTTTTAAGTAATGCTATCATTCAATCCTCTCAAAGTCAGAATATACAGTATTAAAGTACAACATACAGAGGTAGGTGCATGCGCAGACTCACATAGAGAGCAGGCTTCTTTGTGGTACTTACCTCATGGACGTGCTGACAGAAGGTGGGGACGGTGGTGAGTTGGCAGATGAGGTTGAGGTAGGCAGCAGAGAGAGCATGAACAGCACACCGGTTGTAGACAGGCAACGTCTCCTCACTGGCTAAAGCTAAATCCTGCAAATCAAAACAGAAGTTCAGAGATCATATAATGTGTGGATTAAGTACTATGCTCCAGAACACGAAAGCAGTGCATAAACAGTTTGTGCAGCTGCTATTAAATACAGCATTACATGTCCGCACAGTAGCACACACAATTACTCACTAAGGACCACTTTAAAGACACCAATTAACCTAGCACGCATGTCTTTGGACTGTGGGAGGAAACCGGAGTACCCAGAGTAAACCCATACAGACATGGGAGGATATGCAGACTCCACACAGAGAAAACTCTGGCCGTTTCACCCTGGGATTGAACCCGAACCTTCTTGCAGCGATGCTAATACACATATACATAATGCAATAATAAAATTATGCCATATAATGAAGTATACAAAATACGCCCATCTAGTTATTTTTCTTCTTTTTGGTTTCATGGCACAGCCTACGGTACTGGTGCATTATCGCCACTTAGACTGCATTACGTGCGTCACCTTTGGAAGCTGTCATTATTTGGTGTTTCGATTTTATTTTATGTTATAAATTATTAGAACGGACCGAATCAATGTAGGAACTGTTTAAGTCAAGAGACTCTAATTCCGAGGTTCCACTGTACAGCCAAATTATTTGTATGGAGCCTCTAAAACAAGGTCTTTTGGAAAGCAGTTTACAAAAACACAGATCAAATGATCAGTCAGAGGTGACAGAAGAGGAAAAACTGCCATAAGGATGAAACTTTAATAGGAATCAGGCTTAAAGTGGAAACTTTCATTTGGATTAGACCAACATTGAGTTGATTATGAAGGGAAACCAGTTGTACATTAACATTGTGCATTTGCTTAGTTTGTCCAACTCACCTGTAGGGCCAGAGCAAGGCGAATGAGGTCTACCACCACCTCTTCGTTAGCAAGCTCCATGCTGATCAGGGCGAGGAGTGAGTAGAGCATCTCGAAGTGAGGCTGCCCGCTGCTCTCCTCCTTACATGACAGGTAGATGTGTCTATACAGCTGCTGCGCATGCTGCAATCCACACACATACCAAGCCACGATCAGTAAAATCAGCCCATATATGCTGCACTATAAACTGTATTACTGCCACATTATGATTATGGGAAAGCAGTACCTTCTTCATAAAGAGGTTGTCCTGGCGAGAGCACTTCTCCATTTTAAGTTTGAGTACAGAGATGTCTGAGATAATGCTAGAGAATGACAGATAAGACGTTATTAATCTGGCTGCATTTCATTAATTGATATCTTGTTTTAACAAAACAACCATTTACTGTTATTTCAACTCGGTGTAAATAACCTCTAGAAACCTGTTATGCTGATTTAGCTTGTATTAGATATGCACCGACTGATCACAGCATGACTGGCCAAAACCGCTGGTCGAATTCTGTGCCGGTCACCACTTACACTATGACAAGGACAGCAGCACAAACGCAGTAACATACATGGATTAATCCACACTTGTATCTAAATTTTAGGTATAGGGGATAATGGGGCATACTTTGAGTCCCTTAATATCAACTGAACATCATTTAAACTAAATAAATAGACCAGTTTGTGTGTTCCCTGTGTTTTTTAACTCCATTTTCCTCATTACAGTTTGTAATTTCCCTATAATTAGGATCTTAAAATCTTATGCATACATACCTGACGGTGGAAAACTTTGGTAGGTTTTCATGGCGATCGATGAGGCTGACGAGAATTTCGAGGACCAGCAGGCGAACATCTGCATCTTCCAGCAGAGCAAAGGACAGCAGTGGGTCCAGGAAGGAACTGGGAAGAGCTGTTAGCATGTTTGTGCTCTGGAACCCACAAGTCACCTGGACAACATGGTGAAGAGGAGTGACAGGCATTAGATAAAAGTAAAAGAAAAGGATGTAGCAAGGTCCTGACTGGTAAACAACAATGCCTGATATTAAACATTATTTCACTTATAAGCATCACTCTTTATTGTCTTCATCTTCATATATAGATAAAAACCTCCTTTAGCTATTATGAACAAATCCCAAACATATCAAAGAACAGAAGGGGCACTAACAACTTAGAGTATGGCACGTAGCAATCGCCTTTTCATAAGTACTTTTACTCTGTTAAGCATAAATGAGGACATGCTGGAGTAACATTTTCTTTTTCAGGACTTTACATGTACCAATAATCTGTCAAAACCCATGGGTCTCAAACTACATTTACATTCCTAGAATCAATATGCAACCTCAAAAATGTTTTTCTTGAACCCATCTGTACTGATCCTGGAGCTGAGTGACTATGTTTCTTTTCTGATGCTCGAGCCTGCAAAACCTTACTGTCTGTGTACTAGTTTGTAATCCAATTTAATTGTCTCTCTGTAACAGAAGGCATGTAAAGGTACCTGTCGCAGAGACTTCAGCAGCATGACCTGGATCATCCTGTCACCCTCAGACCTAAAGAACAACCCACATTTAGGATTTCCAGAAAAAAGAAAGGCTTGGGTTTGTTTTAGACTGATACTGTTAGTGTCTTTTGTGTTGACATGAGTGGTTTAAAGACAGCAGTGCTGCTGGAGTTGTTAAACCCCTCAGTGTCACTACTGGACTGGAAATAGTCCATCAATAAATGTCCATTAGAGAGCAGTGTAATGGGTAGATACAGATGGATTACAGTCTGTAATTGCAGAAGTACAAAGTGCTTCAGTACGGGAAGTAAGAAAATGTAATAAAGTGACCAGTGAGTGTACATATGCAGAATTATGGAATTACTCCCTGTGAACCACACACTCTAGCAGATGACATAGAGAGGATGCAGTACCCACCCAGAGCCTGTAGGAGGTAACGTTAGGTGCATTCCTGGAATAGGGATCTTCCCCATGATAAAAAGCATCACCTCAGAGCGCTGGTAGGTGGGCAAAGTGTGGGCAAATGAACCTACAGTAAGTAACATACAGCATGTCAGTATAAAATAGATACAGTTAATTTCACAGGCTTCACCAACTTAAAATTGTTCATTTTGGCACATTCTCTCTCATACTTACACAGATTTTTAAAACATATCTATAGTCTTTACAATTGGCATGTCTGTTCTTTATATCCTTGTGTTATATACAGTTTAACACATTATATATGCACACACACACTCACACGGTTACATGGTCACACACACCTATGGTTTTAATAACTGCTTCTTGGAGCTGCCTCTCTTCATGCTCGTTGACGGTCTTGTTGGCCATGGTGGTGGAATCATAAGAGCCACTGAGCTCGTAGTCCACGCTAAGCTTCAGCTGTTTGAGTAGTGTGTTAAACACCTCCAGCACCGTCGGGCCTTAAAACAGGCAAACACAAACAGTAGATTATTAAGTGCGACATGCCTGTAGATATGGCTCCCTCTGGTGGACAGACAAAGCCAATTACGTTTTTACACAACTGTACTGTAGTTTTACTACTGTCTTTACATTGTTTATCATAGCAGCTCAGTTTAACTCATTTTCACTCACAAAAACTCAACTGTAATTCAACTGCAGCAAGTCTTTGCAGTGCAATTCTGCCAAGCTGGTCATCACACGAGCACAAGCGGTCGTGTCTTAAGAAGAGGAAGCCAGGCGAGCGGATTATCCCCTGGTGATGCAACAGTGACCCATGCTAGTCTGTGATGGGCTGGTGTTCCATCAAGGGCAAGGTTTCATGTGCATTTTTGGATAGGTTGTGGTCCCAACCCCCCAACAAAAGCCACTCTCACACCAAACATAATTTGGGTGGAACTACTCCCCACGGATCTCCCCTGAACCTTACTTTTGTTCCAGGGCTTTTTTATGGTTTGAAAACGCACCATTAGTAGGAAAGCTATGACAAAAGCTGAATTTTACTTAGATGAGTCAAAATTGCATGTATCTCCAGTTACATATAGGCTCAGTAAAGCTTAATCTTCACTATCATCTTGTCCTTTTTGTCAGTTTTCCCTTTCATTTTTACAAACCGGATTCCAAAAAAGTTGGGACACTAAACAAATTGTGAATAAAAACTGAGTGCAATGATGTGGAGGTGCCAACATCTAATATTTTATTCGGAATAGAACACAAATCACAGATCAAAAGTTTAAACTGAGAGAATGTATCATTTTAAGGGGAAAATATGTTGTTTCCA
>JAUZST010005289.1:0-15685 GCA_034779995.1 Parotocinclus haroldoi
AAAAGCAGTATGTGTTGACAACACTGCCCTTTAGTGGAGTGCACGTGCATTACCGGAGGCGACATCACATTTGTCATGGTTTTGTTTGGGACACCAATGGGAAGTTTGTACGGAACCAGGGTGATACGAGAGCAAAATATGTTGGGGTTTTTTGTTTTGTTTTTGTAATTATCTTTTGTTAACAAAAATCATAACAAATAAACTGTCTCCCGGTTCCACAGTAGCGAACAGTAGTCATGCAGACATTGTGGTTCTCCGCAGTTCGATGCTCTTTCGTCTTTTAACTTTAGCTTAAGCGCGCAGGACTTGTATATGTATGTATATACATATACATATACATATACATATACATATATATATATATATATATATATAACATTATACCAGATTTACTGTTTGTGCAATAACAACATCTATTATATAGATATACTGTGATACAGATATAGCTACTAACGTGTGCGATAATGAGAACACTTACTACCTGTGCTGGACCGAGTTTCGGTACTGGGTTATACTGAGCTACCGATTTTGTCATTCCCTTTGTTTGTACTTTCAGAATATATTGACATATTTTATCTTGTGTTTATTTTATTGTTGCTGCTGGTCTCACTGAGAGATATACCCTACATAGCATCGTTGTCCAAATACAATGATAACAAAGATGATCTTATCTCTCTTACGTCACATTATGCTCAGAACACAATACACACAATTAAAATATAGTTTTAACAGATAAAAGTTTCAGCAGCCCAGTCCATATAGGGTTTTATATATAGTAGTCATAGTAGCCATTAACGAGCACTACGCTGTAACGCCGCTCCCAGAATGCACCTGGGCTCGACAGCCCGGGTTAATTAAAATATATTGCCAAGATAAGTGCTTGTAGTCTTAATGTAATGTGGTTAAACGTTATCCAATATACCTTTGTTTATATTTGCGAGTCGTAGAAATGTTTGCGCTTCACTTACCGTAATACCTGCAGCCTATTGGCTGTGACGCTAAGCGGAGTAGCTACCATGCTGGTGTTTGTGTGTCATAATTGAGGTGTCGGTGCCTTGGAGGCCCGTCCGGCTTCCGGGTTGAAGTTCGTCGCGTCATTGCGAAGACTGAGAATCGAGATCGTGCTGTCGGATTTGAGTGAAGAAGAAAAAAAAACGAGAATAATTGAGCTTGAGCTTGTCTCTCCTTCAGTTGAATGCTACAACGTACAATGTAATTTGCTTTGCGATCGTCTATGTGCTATTTAGTAACTGTTTTGGAATAAAGGCATCACGAAATCAGACTGATTAAATAAAGTGAATTGTGGACATTTCAGGATGCATTCGAAATGCCATACTACTCCCCTACTACATCTTAAAAGCAGTTTGAAGTGTGCGAGGGGGGGAGAATCAAATCCGTAGCTTCTAAACAAATACCCGGATGTTTTGTATCCCATCATGCACCGCGGCCTCACTCAGCTCATTCGGCTTCAACAAAACAAAATGGCCGCGGTTACTGTAAATAACGCCACCAACTTCGAATATGAATATAAATACGTGTATCTTGGTATGATCTAATCAGAACGATGCCTAATTTTTTTTTAAAAAACAGAACTTAATACTGTATTGCATACAAAGTACAGGGGGTAGTATGCAGTGTAGTAGTGTGGTATTTCGATTATAATCTCTATCTGTGAAACTAAGCACATTTCCGCCCCCCCATGAACTGAGTAGATTCCTAGTTATAAACCATTACTATAATAGCTAGATTAATTGAATGCATGGCATAGCACAATTCTCATTGATATTGTTTCACTCAGGCATCCTGAGGAAGAGGCGTTTGAAGAGCAGTCTTCAGTCCTGGATGGACTGTTTGTGAGTTGTCCCTTATGTTTATATCTCTGATTTATACCTTGAAGTGATTTTGATATTTAGATTTATGTTAATGTGCTTTAAAAGAAGAACTCTGTTTTGTTTATTGACTAGCTTGTGGAAGCCTCACCTCCTGACTGTGTATCCCTAACTTCACACTTGAGTCTGGAGAGTGTGACTTCGGTGAGAGATCTGCGTTTGTTAGTCTATTCATGCGCCGTAAGCCAGTCTGCTACCTTTTGTCTAAACTGACATTTTGGTTCTTGCAGGCTGACTTTTGCGACACTCAGGAGGCACCTAAAGGCGCCTTCTTTCCATTGACGGTCCCTGAAATGGCAGAGAGAACTACTACTCCTGTCACGTGCTGGGACGAGGAGAATGTTGTCCAGGTACTGGAGAAGAGTCTGAAGGAACTCCAGAAGGAGCTGGTGGAGAAACTGAATGAACTCCAAGAGGAGTTCAGAGCATGCTTGCTGCAGAGGGAGCTGACCAGGCGGGAACAAGAGCAAAGCACGAAGGGAACGCTGCAGAGACTCCACAAGCAGATAACCCTTTGGCTTCGCAGCTGGATTTTAACTCTGCATTGTAGCTCGGGGGCGGCGGAAGCCGACAAGGACGCCTATGGGAAAATGCTAACAGACATGAGGCTGGAGCTGCAGACTATGCTGACTCGCGTGGAAACCAAGCACAGCACCCATGTTCGTCAAAGCCGAGACAGAATGAGTGACATGGATGCTGCAGACCTCGTGCTCTTCAGCAGAAAGTTGGAGGAGGTTGCAGAGGCCTGTCAGAGGAAGATCGACGTGACAAGGAAGAGGCTGAAGGAAAGCGTTTCCCAGCTGCAAGCGTGCCGGACACAGATGAGCAGGTCCTATGTGGATACATTTACAACCTTGGACCCCACCTATAAACACAACAGGCCTCCACCACGCCTGCCACCTATAACTGGTCTCAGTTTAAAAGGCAGGCAGCTGCTGTCTATGGGAGAGGTAACTCAATAACACATTTCTGTCCTTACATTTGTGTGTAGCTTTGGCTGGATGCGATTAGTACCTACTTTCAAATTAACCTTCGGTTGCTCAGTTTTCAGAGGTTGGTCCTGATCAGTTTCCTGCGGATGCCATGTGTGCTCCTAATCAGTTTCCTGACCCCATACCTGAACACCTCGAGGGGAAGAAGAAACAAAGAAGGAAAAGACAGAAGTCCAGCATCAAACCCAGTCCGAGGAGGAGGTGAGGCGATAAATAGATAGAGCTAAAGTTTGGTAACCACGCAACCAAAATGATCTAAGTGCTAATATGTATACATTTTGTTTATGTTTGCAGGTTTTTGAGGTTTTTCTCCAGTTTAAACTGTTTTGCCTCCAGAAAGGACAAACTGAGCTAAAAACAAAACGAAACATCAAAATAAAAAAAACCTCATGAAAGCACCCCGGTGTGTGTTGTCATTATTTCATAATTATCTGCTGGAATGTATGATCAATTTTGTTCATTTCTGTCCATATTTACATTTGTTAATATCTGTTTTTTTGGGTTTTTTTTTTTATTTGTAAAGAGATTTGTTTATTCACAATTGGAAGGAATACTCTGCCACAGTTGGGTCCCTGAGCAAGGCCCTTAAAGCCACAGTTGCTTAGATTGTAAGACTGTATTCATTCTAAGCCGCTCTGGATAAGGGCATCTGCTAAATGACATAAAAGTAAATGTAAATGAATGTTGAAGGTGATTTATGTGTGTACTCCAATATTTAAGGCAGGTACTGCTGTTTTCTTGCAATAAGTAATTTTTAATGTTTATTACATTAACAAATTCATGGCAGCATACTTGTTGACACTGACATAAATGGAGCATTCCCAGTTGTTGTGAGTGCTGCACTGGATGAACTTATTCTATTAAAAACAGAACGGCACAGGACAGTATTTCGTAAAAATGAAACATAGATTAAAAAAGCACACTGTTAAACACTCTGTTCAATCGTCATCTGCTTAACATTTGGGTTTTTTAATGGCAGATGTCTTCAGAATTAAGAATTCATTCATTCATTCATGATCTTGATCCACACTGGGTCGCAGGCCTGCCTGTGCCCACGCAGCAACTCTGGTCGCAAGGGCAAGAACAACGCTAGACGGGGAGCCAATCCATCGCAGGGCACACACACACACACAGGGCCACTTTAAAGGCACCAATTAACCTAACACACATGTCTTTGGACTGTGGGACGAAACCAGAGTACCTGGAGTAAACCCAGGCAGACACGGGGAGGACCCAGGCCGCTCCACCCTGAGATTGAACCCGGGACCTTCTTGCTGTGAGGGAGCAGTGCTACCCACCGAGCCACCGTGCTGCTCAAATAAAGAATTATAAAAGGAAATAAAAATCAGTTTTATATCTGCATAAAAACCATGTCTGCTTAGTAGAAATCTAAAAGCGTTGAACTCTTGATAAAAATATAGTTTTAAAAAAACCTAAAAACCGAATTCAGTCCTAAATGTAAGTTAAAACTAGGTATATTTCTTACTATTTTGTTTTGGGTAATTGATTTATGGTTTATAAAAGATACAAAGGTAAAAAAAAAAAGCACAGCATCGCAAAGCACTACACTAACTGTTTCATATTCTATGAAATTCAAACACATTTTAAAAATAAAACACAGTGTGCAACATGTCTACATTCACAAATTAGAAAATCTTTTGGCAGTATGGCAAATGCATATAAAAAAAACCCACAGTGTTTCTTACATTTACTTTGACTTTTATTTAATTACAGACAGTATGAACACAAGAGATTTCATGTATTGTCTGGTCATCTTAAATGCATTTGTTATTAATTCATTAATTCATTTCTTCATTTCAGGCTTGCAACACATTCTAAAGTTGGGACTTTAAAGCATTTACCACTTTGTAATGTTGCCATTCCGTTTCACCATACTTAGAATGTGTTTTGTTTATTATTAATTATTTTGTGTTTTTGGTGTTATTTAATCCCATTCTTCCTGAAAACATGTCTTAAGATGTGCAACAGTACAGCATCATTTCAAATTCTCTACTGGGGACAGGTCCGGACTGTAAGCAGGCTAGTCTAGTTCCCATACTCTCTTCTTCCACAGGCATGCCTTTGTAATGTGTAATGTTTCACATTATCTTAGAATTTCATCTTAAATTAAAAAAAAAACAAACAAAAAAAAACAATGTATGAAATGCTAAAGCGAGGTTCAGGACAGCAGGTACTCGGAGTAAACCCATGCAGACACGGGGAGGACATGCAATATGCCAGCCGTCCTGAACCTGACTCCGGTACTGCAGCTATATACTGTGGTGGCCAAAAGTTTAGAGAATGGCACAAAGCTTCCTCCGTTTGTTTAGAACCTTTTGTCATATATTTATATTGTGTAATGAAGTAAAATTATAAGCAGTCTATATGTTTTTTTTAATTGAAGATGAAACTCTAAGATAATGAAATTCTGGGCACATCACAAAGGCACTGCCCCCAAACCATGTAAACCTACCGCTGTTTTAAAAGCAGTATGTGTTGACAACACTGCCCTTTAGTGGAGTGCACGTGCATTACCGGAGGCGACATCACATTTGTCATAGTTTTGTTTGGGACACCAATGGGAATTTTGTACGGAACCGGGGTGACACGAAAGAAAAATATGTTTTTTGTTTTGTTTTTGTAATCATCTTTTGTTAACAAAAATCATAACAATGAAATGGTCTCTCGGTTCCACAGGAGCGAACAGTAGTATTTTAACTTTAGCTTACAAACGGCAAGCGAGCAGGAGTTAGAGTCACGTGACTGGACTACACCAAAACACAGCAGAAGGAGGGGGAGTGTGAAAGCAACATCCGAAAAAAACTGTTTGGCCAGACCTCTACTTTTTTGAAGAAACGGGTGCAATGTATCTAAACGTAGGGTCGATGCATTGAAACTAAATCTATCATCGCCCTAGTATCGATCCGATACCAACACCAATAGTGTCATCGCTGCCATTGATACATGGATCGATCCGCGCACGCCTACAAGTTGAGTTATCAAACAGAAGGCTGAGGAAGCGCCGACGCGTTTAATTTCATTTTACACAACAGCTCATTTACTGGTAAGTCCAACATCGTTCAGAGACAGAAAACACTGACTAATCGACTTTAGTATTTATATTGTACGCAAGTTATAGGTTTTTGGTTCATTTTGTAATGTAATATAAGTCAATACACAGTAACGTTAAAAGCTTCTTGTAGTAGTAATTTATCTCATCTTAATCATTTTAAAGTGCGTTTGTATGGGTTTCACATTATATGTACTTGTTTGTTAATTTGTTAAATTACGCGAAATAGTTCAGTTGCCTTAATCAATACTAGCTCAGAAAAGACTGTAAAGGTAACATTTTCCCTACCCGTTTTCGTGTTTCTCACTGTGATTGGCTACTGCTCCACTTATATTAGCGTTCTTAGCCAATCAGAGCCCAGGCAGGTCATCCGTTTGACTCTCCTGAAGCAAGAGACGAAATTCAGTCTAAACACAGGTACGAATACAAAGTCATTACCTTTAAAAACGTTTAATTACTTTTTTTGACAGTGCACACTTACTAAACAAACAACGTAGGCTGCCTCTTTTCTGTACTTTTGTTGGGGTTCACAGTCACAGGTAGATTAGCTGGTTTGTGCGTTGCATTGTTGGAGTTGTAGTCACCGTAAGTATTTGATGACTGTCACAAGAGAACGAAATCCAGTGCATGGTTGTTTATTGAATTCGAGTAATAAGGCACGCAGCTACTAGAGTGGCCAACAGCAGATGTATCCAGCTCGATGGTACGTGTGAAACCGACTCAGTGCTGATGTTTGGCTGGCGTAGCTGCTTCGATGAGGCACAGTTTGTATCCGTACTAGACTTGTGGATTTTCCAGTGGGGCACTATGACAGCGGTTTTGTATGTGCACAGTGTCATGGTTAAGTAGTCAGTTTTGTGAAACACTGCAGTGCTAAGTCTTATGATATGGTGTTGGCACAAAGTGCAAATAGCATAATGTGCATTGTCACAGAATGTTAGGCTGCGCAGTGATGTATAGCTGTATTTTTTTATAACCAAGAATTTAGGATGTTCAATATACAAAAAACATGATATCTCAATATTTTCTAGGATTTTGTCAATGATGGTAATGACACGATAGTTTGGGAGCATACATGTATGGTCTAAAGTATGCAAAAGTTATTTGATCCCATCTCTCTCAACCACCTGAATTAGTGATTCCTTACACCATTTAGTATGTCTCTTGCTTTTTCATCTTAAGGCCATAGTCCAGTACCTTAAACGCTTATTACCAGTAACAGCAAAACTAGTTGTCTGTAACCCTTCACCTGATTCTGATGAAATCCTGTTGATTTCATTAACAGGGCATGGAGAAAGCAAAGCAAGATGCCTTTGACAAAGCCAGGCTCCAGGTAATCAAGGATGGATATGAACGGGCGTTTGAGTGCATTAACAAGGCTCTGTCAGCAGATGAGAGTGGATGCAAGGAGCAGGCTCTGGAGCTTTACCGCCAGGGCCAGCAGTACCTCCTCAGGGCGCTCAGCGTGCCCACAGGCGGTGAAGAGTGCATAGGTGCGCAGTGGGATTTGGCTCGGCAGATGCAGCAGAAGATGCAGGAGACTCTGAACAACATCAGTTGTCGTTTAGCAATTTTGGAGGCTGCCCCCGAGCCCTCAGCTCCAGCCATCCCTGTTCCAGGGAATGACACTCCTCATCGTGTGTACCCCATGCTGCCTAACCAGAGGCCAGCACCACCCACTGTGTTGTGTCCCAACGGTCAACCTGGAGCAACCTTGTCTTGTGACCAACCGCCAGCTTACTCCCCTCAAGCTGCTGACGGACACGTGAGTATATCGTACGGCACTGCTTCAGGAGAAATGTCGCTGGTCGGAGACGACTTCTACAGCCACACGTCCAGCAATACTTCCTCTCCTCAAGTACTGGGGGAAGATGGAGAAGAGCTCTTTTTCCTGTCCAACGGAGTGCAGATCTTTTTCGTCTCCCCCGATGGACAAGTGAGCGCCCCCTCTTACCCTGGCTATCTGCGCATTGTCAAGTTCACCAATGGCTGCTCAGAAAGAATGCCCACAAGACCACCTGCCTTCCTGCAGGTAAATTAGCAAATCGTTTCAACTTGTTTGTCACTTTGCAGACTTTTCCCTTACTTTTCTTTTTGGTTTTCCCTTTCTTTGCTGTTTTGTCAAGTTTCTCTTTTTCTGAAGAGTTATTGCTTTTGTCTTTACATGTAGATCTTTTTGTTTTTGTTTTGGTTTTGGTTTTACTTTTGTGTTCCCTTGTGTAATTTCAGACATTTTGCTTTTCTTGCTTCTTTTACGTTTTCTATATATTTTTTTAGTTTTCTTTGTTTTGTTTATTTTTCTTTCGTTTTTTATGCCTTCTCTTTTCCAATCAGTTCTATTTTGGGATTTTCTCTTCCACTTGGTTTTCTCTTCACTCTCAGATTTATTTTCTAATTTCTATACGTTTTTCTCTTCTTTTCACAGTTCTTGCCGATCTCTCTTTCCAGTAGCCTATGAGTCACTGTATTTGACAGCTGTGTTTGTAACATGTTGCCAAGGTTTTTTGTTTTTGTAAATAGTTTCCAGATAAGATTAGTGCATTCATTCCAAATGCAACAAAAAGCTTGAACTGGCTTCCAATGATTTTCTTTTTTATTTTCATTCCTTTCATTCCAGTTTCTCTGTTTTCATTTTCATTTGTTTAGCATTTATTTTATTCTCTCTATTCTCTGTAGTCTTTTCGGTCAATGTTTGCACTTTTTTCCCCCCTGTTTTCTCCATTCTCATTATTTATTTTTATTTGTTTTTGCAGCTGTTTTTCGATTCCGAAACCCTATATGACAGCGAAAAATGGATGCAAAAAATGTTCCCTGAAGATCCTGATCTTGATATTTTATGTTAGCACAACTGTGGGTGTGTATATAGAGATTAACACATACATTTACAGCATTCAGCAGATACCAGAATCTAGACTTGTGCTTAGTGACCTTGAGAGAATTGTCTTCCTAACAGTGTTGCTCCCCAACAGTGGAATTTGCAGAACTGAAATTTGGCCAAACAATCTTTCTATTAGCATAGTAACCTAGAGCCTTAACTATATATATAAAAAAATATAATGAAGTCTGTGACAACATTTGCTCCTGTGATGGACTTGGTACACTTCTCTTCACCAGTCATGTTTATTTATTGTTCAGTAACTCCTACGATGCCCTTTTCCCTGTTTTCACAAACTGTCTCATATATTGAAGGCTTGGTTAATCAGTCTGGTGTGACCTAGTGTCATGTGAGCATGTGCTCACTGTTGATAATCCGTTAGGATTTCCTGGAATTACATCATCCTTAGAAAGAGCCAGACAGTGTGATCAGATAGCCTTAGAGTTTGGTAGTAGCTGTTTGAGGAAAAATCAATTTAACGCTCGTGGGTAATTTTATTTGACAGCCAGGTTTGTAACAGTTGACATATTTATGTCTTTGAAAATAGTTTCCAGATGAGAGTAGTGCATTCATTCCAAATGCAGGAGAAAGGGTGAACAGTCTGAAAATGACTTGGTTCTTAGACCTTTAAAGGACTGTACATGTTTTATAAATTGTGTATTTAGGATATAAAATAAGTTATTTTCTTCCCACTCACTATAGTATCTGTAGCCTTTGACTGTTTACTTTAAGGATTAATGAAACTAAGTGAACATTCCAGATTTTACCCAATTTATTTACCCCCTCAGGGTTGTATTTGGGATTGATTAAAAAAAAAAAAATCTTATTCCAGCATATTCTCATCACCACCATTAGATTTACTGTTTTTTTTACTGTTTTTTCCATTTCGGCACTAGAACACACATTTCTAAGCTTTGGTTTGCCACTCGTGTTCAGATTTGTTAGATTTGGAGCATCACAACAATTCAGTTCAATTCAAGATGTGTTTATATAGTGCTTTTTACAACTGAGTATTGTCTCAAAGTAGCTTTATAATCTTATAGTATCTAAAAAGGCCAATCCCTAATTGAGCAAACCTAGGGTGAAAGTGGAAAGGAAAAACACAGTACATCAGCATAAGTGCACGAGTCATTGTTGCGAGACTACAGAATAAACCTTAGACCGGCCTCCATACGTCAAGGTTAAATTACACGTTGCAAATGTTAAATAAAAATTCAAACTGTACTCTCTCTAGATAAAAAGTCTCTATATAAAATTAGTAACATATGTTATTACTAAGACCCAGCTATAATTTATATTTATTTGATGTACATTTTTTTACATTTATGATTTGCAATATATCAGTCGCACTCGCAGGGCAGTGGCAACACTTTAGTTATTTAATTATTTTATAGTGCAGTAAATAACTGGCTTCAGCTATTTTTAACGCACTTGTGGTTTAACATGGAATGGAAGGTAAACCATCACAACATTTATCCCATCTGCAGTACACGTATGCACAATTTGTTGTCCATCTGATCAATGTCCTTTTACTTCAACAGCCCAGAACGGTCTTAAGAATTTTAATAGTACATAAAAGTCTGTCTCATTTACATGTTATTCACATCTGAATGACAGGAAACTAGTATGCACAAACTAGTATGAAAACAGGGTTGTGTTCCACTTGTTCAATTTCAATGTTTCAATTTCCTTTACATATACAAAGAAAAAATACCGTATTCAGAGGCCTACAACTATCAAAGAAAAGTTTCCTCACGTTCACTTTTCTATCTCCTACTGTCACTGGACCTGTAGTTCACTGTTGGGTGTGTTAGTATGAACACAGTTTTATTGAAGTAATTGAATAAACACACAACATTGCAATTGTATTTCAGGTGTGCGACTGGCTTTACCCACTGATGACCACCGACTCCCCAGTGCTCCTCTGCAATACCGGGGTATTCATGTTCCCTGATATGATGGCTCCCTCTCCAGGCTTTTATGTTGGAGTTGTGCTGTCCTCTGAGCTGCCCCAGTCAGAACGTGAGCTTTTCCAGGATATCCTGTCTCAAATGACAGATCTGAGAGTCCAGGTGAGGCCACATGGCTTAGCTGCTACACTCCTGTCTCTAATTCTGGGTCCATATTAGCTTTTTGACTTTTGTATAAAAGTCAGAGTATAAGTACTGCACAACTGGGTAACAATTGTTGGTATAACACATCATTAAAATTACAGGCAGCATTTAGTGGCATATAACGATATTAATAATAATACGGATTATTTTATAGAATAATGTATTATTATTCTGTACATGACTATTGGTTGTTTTTATATATAGACCGTTCTGAAGGTTTATTCTGTCATGTACTTTAATATTCTTATTAATATGCTCAGAATATTGTATTAACTTTTTGTTATAGCTTGTATAATATTACATTTGTTTATGCATTTTTATTTACATGTTATGTCTTAATTTTTAATAAGCTTTGGTATATTTAAACTATTACAATACACCTATTGATTAGGTAGCCTAGTTTAATTCTTACGTGTAACATCTATGTCAAAAGAGTTTGGAGTTGGGCTATCCCAAAGTTTCTTCATTGAGTTTTTTGCTCAGTTGCTCAGAACGCTGTGCTTATTTTTTTTATATACCAATCCTAACACAGTAATTAAATGCTTATGTTTTGTCATGTCCATCCTGTCTTTATCTCAACACCTTTAACCTCCGCTTGTTATAACACCTTGCTGTTTTCACAGATTTCAGGTGTTTTCGAACGGTTAAAAGATTTATTCAACAAGGTACAAGGATTAAAGCTTGTAATGCGGATGAATGCCAAGTGCCTTTTTATGTAGCATTAATTGAACATTTGGGACAAACCTGAGGGACTTGGTGCTCTTAGGTGGAGCAGCAGTCTAATACAGAACAGTAAACCAGAGGTGGTGGAATAAGCCCACACAGGCACAAGGAGAACAATCTCAAAGAGGAAATAATGAATTCCGTTCTTCATCACCATGATGTAGATCATGCTGTGCTGTTGCATCAATAAACAAACACCTGGTTCAATAATGCAAGGCACTTGACATTGCACTCTGCACTTGCAATGGCTTCATTCCTCTGCTGCTTGCATTAATGGGATAGTGGTTCTAAAGAAAGCCACAGCTTGATCCTGAAAGCAGTGCAAAATGGATTTAGTTTAGCTTAGATGCCAAGTTCTTCTGTTTAACGATGTAGCCTATTTTCCCTAAACCCGAGAGGGATTGAGTGCAGAAGCCAAATTAATTCTCCTGCCTTTAATTCTATTAATTTTGGTGGAAAACTGGTTCTCTTTTTACATCAAGTATTTATCTAATGGGAAAAATACAGCAATGACTCACACAGTCATGTACAGCACAACTGGACATACAGTTCAGTGCAAAAGTCTTTGGTCACTATTAGTTTAATTGATTTTTTTCGAAGGTATATTGACACATCTACCATAGTGTTAATGACTCAATTTCTTTGTTTCAGTCTTAGTGAGCTTTTGCCCTTGCAAAAAGACCGTTCCTGGCCCAGATTCTTCTGACTGTAGGGTTAACTTGGCATTCCAAAAAAGGTGCCAGATGCTGCTGTTGCTCAAGTGTAGGGGGAGGCAACACTAAATGCTTGCCACTGTGGCTTACTGTTTTTTTCATATATGGTTGTATATGTTGATTATAAAGGTGTGTAATCGAATGGTTATTGTGGTGGCCTAGTGGTTAAGGTACAGGACTATTGACCAGTAGCTGTAGGGTTCAAATCCCACCTCTGCCACAGTCGGGTCCCTGAGCAAGGCCCTTAACCCACAATTGTAAGACTGTATTATTTGTAAGTTGTTCTGGATAAGCGTGTCTTCTAAATTACATAAATGTAAATACATGTTACATTATACATACCTCTAGTACCTCTAGTACCTCTAGTAGTCGGTCACTGTATGCACTAATTCAATCAACACACCCTTTGGCCAAACAACTGTGTAAGAATGCTTTAATGGAAAGATTTCACCATCCTAAATGCTGTAGCATGATGAGAACAGCCTAATCATATCATAGAGACAATGTAATCCAGAGTTGGGTTTGGCACTAAGCTCCACTATTCTTCTTATAGTTGAGTGCCTTAACAAGCACCCCCTTTGTTTTGGGAATAGCAGTTTGTTGTTTGGTGTTCTCTGCCTGCTGACTGACAGCACAAAGCACTACAGTGAGTATAAAGGAACAAAAGTGAAAGAAATTTGGGAAATTAGATTTGCAGAGATACCCATAGAGACTAGAGTTGGGCATCTGTCCCCATTTTCTTATAGCACCCGTGTTTAGATTTGCATTGCATGTTGTGTTTTAACTGTTTACCTCCGTGCTTCCCCAAGCAGTCTGATGGAGCATCAGACACTATTAACCTGGGTCAGAAGGTGCCGATGGGGCCACCAGCGGGGGTGCCGATGGAGCTGGCGATGTCAGAGGTGGAGCCTCCTACTGAGGACGAGAAAGTACTTCCAGAATGGAGTGAGAAAGTGGCTCATGGAATTCTTACAGGTGAGACCTGGGTAAACATCTGATTTATTAAATGGTAGCCTTTTTGTTTATTGTGGTGTGGTAGTGCTTTGTGAGCGTCCTTAAATAAGTTACATACATGCAGTAAAGCGTTCTACACCATCACAAATTTCAGGACTTAAGACCCAGCGCAATGCATATTTACTGGCCTCTTTATTAGGTATAACTGTTTAACTGCTTGTTAATTTTTATATCTAATCAGCCAAATCACGTCAGTATTTCAGTGCACTTTCCAAAGTATCTAAGAAGCTGCTGATTTATTGGCATTTTCATGCACATCTTTGGGGTTTACAGAGAATTTTCTGAAAATATTCTCCAGTGAGCAGCAGTTGTTGATGCTGGGTGTCAGAAATGAATGGCAAATGTCAGTCCTTGAAGCAGATGGGCTACATCAGAAGACCACATTGGGTGCCACTCCTGTCAACTAAGCACAATTAGCTGAGACTACAGTTTGCACAGGCATGAAAGTGTAGCCTACAAACCTGCAGCAACTGTGTGATGATGTCATTAAGGAAAAATGAGGAAAATGTCATTAAGGAAAAATGAGGAATTAAGGCAAAAAGGTGTTTAGCCTGTTATCTTCAAGGCTGGCATTGACTTGAGTGAGTGTGTATATAACTAGTCCTGATATAACCTTGTGTGTAGCTTTAACCTTATGTGGGTCGCTAAAATGGCCCCGATGCTGATAGCAACGTTAAGTAAACGAAATAAACAAAAATAACCAATATTTCCTGTATTTTTGATTTTTTTTCTTAGCTTTTAACACAGCTTTCAAACAGTGGTGTGCAGTGAATGTCTTTCCTTCTGTTGATTTTTGGCATGTAAGAAGTAAAACCTTGTATCAACAAAACCTCAGTTGCTGCAAAATGTGAAATGTCTGAAGGATTTTATGCACTGCATTTGCATAATCGCCGTGCTTAAGGGAAAAGTCTTCTCTGGGTCGGGGAAAAACCTAGTGTGTTTTATGAAACTGGGCACATATTCTACCAACCCTAGACAGGGTGCCAATCCATTATAGGGCACCCATAAACATACATAGATTACAGTGTTAGGAATAGAACTGGGCAACAGTGAATCTGTAAGGTGTTCGAGCTAATCACACGCATGTCATGTAGTTCTCATTATTCTTATTGCTGTGGTCTCAGGAGCTTCTTGGCTGAGTTGGGGATTAACAAAGGGAGCCGAATACACAGGAAAAGCCATTCAAAAAGGAGCCTCCAAACTGAGAGAGCACATCACGCCTGAGGACAAACCGACACAAGTCAGTCCTACAGTCACTAAAAGTCTCCATGTAGCCAAGCAAGCCACAGGTGGAGCTGTCAAGGTCAGCCAGTTCTTAGGTAAGCTTTTGATTTAATACTTGTATTAGCAGATCTTCTGTCATTATTAAACTGTACTTGTATGGCAATAAATGATCATTTAACTTGCATAGAAGTTTGTATTTGCCCTGTTACACACCTGCTGCACGCTTTTGTAGTGGATGGCCTCTGCACTGTCGCTGGCCACGTGGGCAGAGAGTTGGCACCACACGTGAAGAAGCACGGCGGTAAACTCATCCCAGAGTCCATGAAAAAAGACAAGGATGGACGATCCAATATTGATGGGGTTATGGTGGTAGCTGCAAGTGGAGTTCAAGGTACCTTTAAGCATATTGAACCTCTACCTTTAGTTTACTCAAGTGCAAAGCAAACCTGTCTTTGCGACCAGATTTTCATTGCAAACTAAGGCAGAGTGATAGGACCTCAAATCAGCATGATTAATTGACTTTGAGTAATGATTAATGAGCAATTATCTTGTATTTCTCATTATTGACTGATGGGGTTTGTACTGAAAATATGGCAACTTGACAAAATTGGGATATGTTTTCTTCCCATATTCTTATACACAGTGGGGTGCGAAAGTTTGGGCAGCCTTGTTAATTTTCCTGATTTACCTATATAAACCATTGATTGTTTGGATAAAAAAATCAGTTTAATATATCATATAGGAGACATACACAGTGATATTTGAGAAGTGAAATGAAGTTGATATGATTTACAGAAAGTGTGCAATAATTGTCTAAACAAAATAAGGCAGGTGCATAAATTTGGGCACAAAAAAAAATATAACTCAATATTTAGTAGATCCTCGTTTTGCAGAAATAACTGCCTATAAACGCTTCCTATAGCTTCTAATGAGAGTCTGGATTGTGGCTGAATGTATTTTAGACCATTCTTCTTTACAAAACCTCTCTAGTTCATCAGGTTTGATGGTTTCCGAGCATGGACAGCTCTCTTTAAGTGACACCACAGATTTTCAATAATATTCAGGTCTGGG
>JAUZST010005290.1:0-15685 GCA_034779995.1 Parotocinclus haroldoi
TAACTGCTGGACAATCTGATCCTGTCCATGCATCATCACTGTCAGGGTGTTTTGGCACTCTTGGGTGATCATACACCATACAGTCACTGTGGGGGCACTCTGGTCCAGTTTGACATGCTTCTGTTCACCCCCATGAACATATCACTTACTACTCAATCAGCATAATCGAGTTTGCATCTCATTGGCATAACAGAATAACTTTCTTTCACTTATCACTTGCTTTTCTGGTGATCCTTTTTTAATCGCTTCATATCCATTAGGAAAAAATCCCTCATTTTTGTGAGCAGTAAAGTGCTTCAACTTTTACAGGAACGGAGGACACAAAGAAGACCTCGCTACAGAGTAAAAAAGACTACACTTCCCATGATTCTCTGCTCCTTATTTTTCGGCGTCTCCCTCTCCTCCTCGAGCCCGAAGAGTTTAGAGGGAAAAGTATCAACGTTTCTGCGCGTCAATCACAGAGGAGCTGTGGCGAGCGAAACTGGAGGGAAGCTCGACGAAACTGGCACAAATTCTTCCAAACCGCGGCGGGAAGCTCTCGCAAAGCACAATGTGCCGGAAAACCGAAGGAATTATGCGCTTAATTCGCTCGGAGGTGTTTGGTTCGAGTTTAGAAGCCCAGTAGGGACGTTCTTTTTCTTTCCCAGCGTCGAAGAGTCGGGAGTAGCAGAGTGTCAAACCACAAATATCCGGATTGTTCGCGTTCCCAAAGTGCGAGCCGTGAACAGACGGTCAAATAAAGGGATTCTGTGCACATTCGGTCGATAGAGGCTGTTTTTTAGACTGGAAGGAAGGAGGGAATTAGGAGGGAAGGAAGAGTTTGGCATACGGAACGTGCCTCGAGCGCCTCGAGCCTCTGACTGGTATTTTCTTGCTGTAACGTTTGGTTCGTTCAACATGCTGCTCGTGTGGCTTTGCAGCCTCCCAAAGTGTGTTTATTTGCCGCTTTTGTAGGTAAAGGCAGATCTGCGAAGGAGTGTTAAAACAAGCGAAGATGAGCGGCGGGGACGTGGTGTGCTCGGGCTGGCTCAGAAAGTCTCCGCCGGAGAAAAAGTTGCGCCGTTATGTAAGTAAAACAACCCGAGTCCTATTATTCAAATGCGCTGGGCTTTAAACCAGAAGCGTCGCCGTGCAAACGCATGCAAATTTCTGCTGTCTAACAAGCGCAATCTTACCAGTTAAAGGCTGTGTTTCTAATTGACTGTACGTGTGCTACCTGCACGTTCCGTGCTGCTTTATTGCTGTATTTGTGGTGGATCTACATCTGCATTCAGAAGATGGGCGATCTGGCAGAAGTATGAACACGATGTTTAGTTTTATTGAGGCTTTCACTAACCAACCACCAACAGCTAAGCCTGGTGTGGTCACAAAGTATGAAAGTCATTTTTTCCCCCTTTTCATGTTTTTCCCACAAAGTTTTTCTATCACCGTTGCAGTCATGTGTTATTGGAATTGGGACCCAAATGTGGGTTCCTTTCTGGTAAATGAGATTCTGGACAATGGGAAATAAAAGCAAGCCAATTTTTAATTTACGTGAATGTGTGAGTATTGCAGCGGTGGACTTGGGGAAACTTGGAAAAAAACGTCCCAGATGGGATGCCAGTCCTTTGCGGCACCGCTAGATGATCCCGTCTGCATGTGATGCCCTGCCTGGTCGTAAGGCACCACCTGGGATTCAAATTCAAAATCAAAGTGTCTTAAACCATTGTGCCATCAGAAACGTTGTGTGTATAAATCGTCCATATGGGCCACCTCTGATTTGTAGTCAAATGGTAACATAATAATAAGAATCTGTCCGTGTATATGATGCAGTTCAATGTGCTTTAGTGGAGAAAAGTGACAAGAATGAATTAAAACATGATTCACTTACTCTTAGTTCAAAAGAATTTGGAAAGAAGGTGTTGTTTTAAAAATACGTCTGCAGTTTGATTTCTAATAACGCACTGTTTATAATAGTTTTATTCATCCTTAGCAAAATGTGACTTGGGTTTGTTGGCCATGGGGTGCCATTAATTTAATTATATAGCTATTCATTCCACAGTTACATTTATGGCATTTAGCTGACGCCCTTATCCAGAGCGACGTACAACTCGTAGTCTTACAATTCAAGCAATCATGGGTTAAGCCTTGCTTAAGGACCCAACTGTGGCAGCTTGGCAGAGGTGGAGTTTGAACCCTGGACCGTCAGGTCAAGAGTCCGGTACCTTAACCGCTAGGCTACCACAGTCCCACATGCACTATTTCCCCTCGCAATATATCGTGGGTCGGCATAAGAAATGAAATGGGAATTTGTTGAAGGGAGTTTTGCTCAACTCCTAGACCACACAGCAGACAGCTCACATAGGTGCAACTAAGTGCGCAGACCGTTATTTGGGGTGGAACTGTTCACTCTGCTCACAATACGGAGTTCAGTTTCTCACAGTTATTGATGTTCCATTCGATCAGACATTCCTTGTTTGTTTATTAAGTTAAACTAGTTTTAAACAAAAAAAAAAAACCCAAAACTTTAGGCCCCTGCAATCAATAGAGACGGCCAGAAACATAGCTTTAAAATTGCTGTAAAATCTGGTGTAGCATTACCTTATATTCAGTTAATTAATTCATTTGTTTTCTCCGTTTAATCCTTGTCATTGCTGTGGGAAAGTCGGTGTCTAGCCAGTGCATGCAGTTATAGTCCCCAGCAATTAACAGAAAGTGAGTATCACTGAGAATGGAGGATGTGCCTCTGTGATCACAAGATCATGGTTCCCTCTGCTCTTCAATAAGAAGGCATCATCCAACTTTACAATGCACAATGTAAGATTCGTGGACCGATGTATCGTTACATCCCTGGCTGTTCTTTATAATATTGCATTATGTACTGTATTTAGACCTCCGCTTCAATGGGTGAGCCAAAACATTTTCTACAGATGTTTCTGATGTGGAAGGGAATAATGATATAAAAGGGCCCGAGACCTAATTATGCTTGTCATGGTATTGGACTACTGACCAGAAGACCAAGGGTTCAAGTCCCAGCACTATATGTTAAAAACTCAGCTGCTCGGGTCCTTACTCGTACTAAAAAATTAGTTCACGTCACACCAATCCTCCATCAACTTCACTGGTTACCCGTCCCCCTGCGAATACAGTTTAAAATCTTGCTCCTGGCTTACATATCCCTTAATGCTCTGTCTATTTATCACAACTTTTGCATTCTTATAACCCGAGCCTAAAACTCTTGTTTTCTGACACTGGTCTCCTGGAGGTCCCAAAATACAAATTGGTCACTGATCCAAGGATCCGGTGGCAGATCCTTCAGTGTAATGGCCCCAATACTGTGGAATGCCTCAAACTCTCCGACTCTGTTCTTCATACACTTCAAGTCTCAGCTTAAAACCCGTCTTTTCTCTCGATACTTCCTTCCCCTCACCCTCCATTAGAGATTTTTTTTATTTTTTATTTTTGGAAAATGTGTATAAAAATGGCTTGTAACGTGTCCTTGGGTGCTAGAAAGGTGCTATCTAAATAAAACTTATTATTGGTTTTTGCTATTTTAGTTTAAACAATTATCCGCCTCGAGTTGTCAGAGAAATTGTGTTTGAATTGGGCTGTTCATTTACTTTGCAGGAGTGCTTTCAATTCCAAACGAGCCATTATTCTAATTCCCGAATGGCATTGTTAGGCTTGTAAACACAGCCACAGGAGCGTGTTCCTATTTATGTTTTACATTCTTCTTAGTGTTTAGAAGCTTCCAAGCTTCAATGGTGCCTTCCTGTTTTCTTTCTGGCCTAGAAATATGTGCTGACACAGGCTATTGGACATAAGGCACTTGTTTACTTGGTATAAATGCACTTTCACACAGCAGGAACTTTCACAAAGTTTTTAGAACTGTTGGAGAGAATGCTCCCTTTGTCACACTGCGGGAACTAGGAATGGTAGTTCTTAGAACATGGGTTTGGGCCTTTTCTGAGCTGATAGGAACTATTAGTGATGCAAGTATGCCGTGGTTAGTCCAGACATAAGAGTATGGCGATTGGTCCAGATGTGGCGATGCAAGTGATAGGTTCAGGTGGAAGTACCTTTTTGAGAGCAACCTCGAGAACGGTCCCTTTTAAATCAGTCCCTAGAACTGGTGTTACTCAAGTGTCCTTTAGCTTGACATCATAGTTGTGTCGTGTTGTGACTGTGAGGCAATTAACCACAAAATCAGCTTTGGCGAGGGCGCCTGTAATTATGGCCGTGACGTCCAAATATTGAGTTTGACCCCAGCGCCGCTAAATACCACAATAACAGTGCAGAACTTACACCGTGGTAGGGAGGTATAATGAAGTACGCGGTCCAAAAACAGATGGCACTGCTGTTTGCATTTCTGTTTACGTTTGTGCAGCGCGAATCCCAAACGCAGACGCTTCATGTGGCCGGCGAAATTAATTCCCATAACTGTACAGGATAAACAGGATGTGGTGGTTTTGCTTATTTGTTTTCCGACGACGACCTTAAGCGTGCCTCAAAGTTGTGTCAAATGATCTTACAATCGAGGAGAGCGAGAGCGCGCTACATGCCCGGCCCACACAATCACCCGTTCTGAAGTCTGTAGAGCTGCTTAGAATAAGGGCAAGGTAGCTCGTCGTCTACCCTCCATTACCCTCCAGAGTTGTTATTTTAGAAAGATCCTTTATTCTCCACACACAGACACATAATTAGTGACTTGCATTCTTTGGTGATGGTGGACACTAAAAACATTTCACACCCACCTGCACGGGCCAGACGACAGAGTTTAGGCTAATCTAAGCCAGAATGTGTTGTACAGGAGTGCTGAAGTGCTGAATACCGTTGGTATTCAGTGTTGGCTTAAATAATAACGAGCACTGTTAAAACGGCACTTCCCTCCCCCCTGTAACATTTTTACGAATTGACACTCTCACGCTATTCTGACTTTTCTTTTTGTAAGCACAAGACAAATGAAGTGTCAGCAGGATAGTCGCTGGTTACTCAATCACAGAGCATTCAAACAGCAAAGCAGAAGTTCGAACTGTTGAGCTTAACACCCATCCAGCATGGAGGCTTCCCGCTTTTCAGGTGTAATATATCTCCTGTTATCTCTAATGAAATCACTCTCGCTCACTTTATTGAGTCAAATGCTCAAATATGCTTCAGTCCTACAGGCTAGAGCAACGTTATTGGATTTCTTTCATCTAGAGGAAGGATTAAGCTCTCAGTACGTATGATCTAATCCTTAAACAACCCTCTTATGATAAACACCCCATCACCGTGCTTTTTCATTGGTTAGAGGGAGTGGCTTTAACCCTTAACATTCGTTGTGGGTTGGGATGCTTAATACCACCATGAGTGAAAGGTGTTTTTTAGTTAGGATTGACAAATATGAGACCAGTGGAAAAATGGCAATAAAAGAAATGGTTGAAAAAAAAAAAAAAAGTCTTAAGCCAACTTCCCAGTTGTATGGTAACAAACAAAATAATAGTGCTATAGTGCAAGCGGGAGTGTGCAAGAATGATTGCAAATGACAGAACTACTACATTCTGTCCTCAAACCTATTTTTTTGGTAAAGTCAGATTTATTTCTATAGCACTCTACAATTGAGTGTTGTCTCGAAGCAGCTTTACAATATTAGATTATCTAATGAGGCCACTCCCAAACTGAGAGCAAGCCTAGGGCAACAGTGACAAGGAAAAACTCCCTGAACGTTGAAAGGGAGAAACCTTGGGAGGACTCATCCTTCTTGGGTGTTAAATGTAAGAATTAAGGTTCCCCAGGTTATATTTACCAGCATGACGGACATGAGGGGAAAAAAGAAGAAAAAAGTACATAAATAAAACAAATAAACTTAATAATAAATGACTAAACGATTATATATCCACTTCAGCAGGTGATAAGTAAATAAACATAATAATGAAATGAGATATTAACAATTAAGTTAATACATACAGAGATAAATGTACAGAGATAATGATTGATTATTCTTGAAGCGATAAGTACATTGTTCTAAAAGTAAACTGTCATACAAAAAGCTCTGAAACACTTTAAAAGCAGGAGGCATTTGTTGAGTCCACTTAAGCAGGATATCAGCCCAATCTTCCTGGTAGACACGGGGTCCACAGGGCCACCTGAATCAGTACCAAAATAATACCATAGTCTTTTTAAATCAATCCGAATATCCAACTTTTTAACACTGAAGTCATGCATGGCAGTCCTAAAATTACTTCGTTTTTTACAAGACCAAAACATATGAATTAGTGTTCCTGCATGGATTCTACACCGTTGACGTCCAGAGACCAGGTTGGAGTAAATCTTGCTCAGCCTGACCGGTGTGAGATAAATCCTGTGCATGAACTGTACATTTGTCGTTTTGTTCAATTCCTTTAATACATGACAGTGGAGAAAAGATAAACACCTGAGGTTTTAATCTATATATATATATATATATATATTTTTATCATTGATTTTTATGGAAAATGTAAATGGTTAACAGTTGGTTTGAAAAAAGCCGTTTTTTTAGGTTCGATAGCCAGCGTTTAACTGACCTTTAACCGTTAAGCATCACAATTAAAATGTACTATTGTAAGCATAATTTAGTGTGACCCGTTAAAACATAATTTGCCATACATGCATACAAAACATAAAAATGTGGGGATACTTCAGAATGAAATATTGTTATTTGAAAGGAGCGTAAGTAGAAAACAGATTAACAAAACGAACACGCGTCGAATCCCCTAGTGTCGAGTGTTTCAACAAACGCTTTCTCCTCCTCACTTGGAGGACGAACGATTAAAAAGCAGCCTACAGCTTTAAAAAAAACTAAATCTTTTATCTCAGTTTCAGACCTTAAAATAGACTGGTCATACCTACCTCAGCTAAGCATCCGTTTTCCAGTCTAGCTATTTATGTATCTATGTCATTAATTGTTTGTTTGTTTATTAGACACACCTCCTTGTTTTTATGCTCACTGCCCATTTACACTTGCCATATATACTGCTACACAAAAATTACCTATTAAAATATCCCCTTATTTTTGTGAGCAGTCTAGATACACTTTGTAGTTCTGTCTATAGTCCATGTTTCTCTACGTACTTTGTCTCCATTACGCTGTTCTTTATTGCTTTAATGGTCCGGACCCCCACAGAACCAGTATGATGTGTGTATGTATGTATATATATATATATCTGCGTGCGCACAGAGAAATTGAATTACTTTGATCAAATCAGTCTCTCATTATTGGATTCCTTGATCGGATTTTTAGGCCTTAATCCGATCTGAGCATTCGTGGTATTCTCTTTAGCTGAGCACTTGAGTAGTCTGATTAGAACTGAATTAAATTAAGTGCATGTGACTCACAAACTTGTAGTAAGCACATGACCTTTTTCTTAATCCACTTTTGGACTGTGGTGGTCTAGTGGTTAAGGGACTGGACTATGGACCAGAAGGTCCAGGGTTCAAATCCCACCTCTGCCACAGTTGGGTCCCTGAGCAAGGCCCCTTAACCCACCATGGCTTGGATTGTAAGACCGTACAAGTTGTACGTCACTCTGGACAAGGGCGTCTGCTAAGTGCATATTGGAAAATGCATATTGGATTTCAGGGATCTTTTTGAACTGTGGTAGCTTAGTGGTTAAGGTTCTGGACTCTGGATCTGACGGTCCAATGTTTAAATCCCTCCTCTGCCCAGCTGCCACAGTCGGGTCCCTGAGCAAGGCCCTTAACCTCCAATTGCTTGGATTGTCAGACTGTATGAGTTGTGAGGCCCTCTGGATAAGGGCGTCTGCTAAACGCCGTAAACGTCTGAGAGAGAATGGAAGCACCGCTTTGGCGCAGATTGTGGCTTCACGTAAATGTGGCTTGTTTTAAAAACAAACTGCTTAAAAACTCATTCAAGTCGTGCTCGGCTGTTGCAGCACCAATTCGCTGTCCAATAGTGACTGGGCTTCAAGCTTAGGCGGCTCCTTGTGTTCCTTGTAACCCGAATTAAAACATGGAAAAAAAAAGTGAAGTTTCTACATAAATCTGGCCAAATGCTGCTTAAATGAGTCAATTCCAGAGTATCTATCTGTTGTGCTTTGAGTAGATTGGATTTGATCGAGAGATCTGGGATCTCTCTCTCTCCCCCCCCCCTTCACTTTATTGTTTTCTCCTTACTGGTTTTTATTGTTATTGAGGTTTCATATCATTATCATCATCATCATGCGAGTTACTAGTCTTGAAGTAGTGTGTACGCGTGCGCAGGCGCGTTCTGCTGAAATTGCCACTGATGCCGATAATCCAAGTAAACCAAATATTAGAGTTTACCAGAGTTGTTCAAGTCTTGATTACCCAGGCTAATTTAATTTAATTTCCTCAAGTTCTTCTCCATGTTATGCTCATTGTTTAAATAAGACTCCACTCCTGCCTTCAGGTTCAGGGTGTCTGGCTCATCTCTCTTGAAGATCTGGCATCTGACCTCAAAGACTTCTCTTGATGTTTTAAAGTTGTAACTCTTGTTCAGAACGAGCGTCCCTCCCTCAGCAAGCAGAATGTCTTTCTTTCTCATTTTGCAGAACTCAAAACAGGAATGTCTCTTCTACTTTTAGATATTTTGGTGTGCTTCCTGTTATTTGTGTATTTACATATCTTTGTTTCTGCATCTTTATGTTCTCTCTTTTTAAACTCTGCCATAGCATTAGTCTGACTTGCATAGTCATAACTTGTCTAATGTAATTAGTTGGTTTTTTTTCTTTTTTTCTTTACATACTTTTGAATGAATCCTGCCTTTGTATTTATTTAAAAGATCATGGTAGATGCGTTTTCTCAAAGTTCAATATATTACCGGGCAGCACGGGGGCTCGGTGGGTAGCACCGCTGCCTCACAGCAAGAAGGTCCCGGGTTCGATCCCAAGGTCTGCATGTCCTCCCCGCGTCTGCATGGGTTTGCTCCGGTTTCCACCCACAGTCCAATGGTCCAATGACAGTCAGTCCCCCCAACACTAAGCAAACAGAAGGTTTGTGGTCCCAAACCAAATTTCTACAGTCCTGATCAAATATTTAAATATTAATGAGCACACAACAGCTAAAGTGTTTCATTATGTTTATTTATTGTAAAATACCTAACGAATTTTCTTTCTGTTGCAAACAAGGTTTCATCGCATTGAAAACCTAATGATTGCGACAACGTTTTGGAATAAAACTGCACAAACTCGTACAACCGAGTTTCCGTTTTGTTTGAAATGAATTCGCGTCAGAGCTGTAAATTAAGCCAGCCTTCTCATTTGCGACGAGGTCCAAATTACCCAATCAGAATTGAATTTTCCATGAGATAAAAAAAAAAGCACCCGCACCTCACTTGGACGCCGTTTGTCAACGCATAATACCGTCGGTTTGTTTTGATTGAATGCTCGATTGGATAAGACCATTTCTGCACGGAAAGGGCTTAAATATTCGAGCGAATTGACGCTGGAATCGGCTGCATTATTTTGTTTAGACTGTGTACGTCACCTCACATGAACATGCCCCATAGGGCAAGGTTTTTTTCATGCTGCTGTCCTGATGTGATGCTTTATCTGCCCCGGGCATCAGAGTAAAGAATAAGGAAGCATGTTTTTAAAAGTCATGTAGATGTTGAGGCAGGGAGGGGTCAGGAGGGGATTTTAGAAGGTAATGTCAGGTTGTGCAGGTTAATAGAATTAAATAACTCTAATAATAAAGTCGGATTTACGTGAATGTACAAGATTTATAGCTGAAAAGATGTTACATAGTGCCGTTGTTTGAACCATTATGAAGTAATGTCAGCCTTGGGCAGAAAGCTGTTTCCCAGTCTGTTCGTATGGCAGTCTCCTGAATGGCAGATGGTCAGATAGTCCATTGCTGGGTTGTGTGTTATAATTGACAAAACTCTGTTCCCGTTTCCAAGCTGTCTACAGGTCTCAGACAGTTTTGAGGACCCATTTCAAGGCCTTGCAGTTAATAACTGTACCAAACTTAACAATGCCGCAGCAAACTTTGATGCTGCAACCGAGGATGCGTTGTGCTTTAGCCCTGTAATAGTTTGAGAATGGGATATGGCGCTTCTGCGTCTTCTGCTTCTTAATTTTCCTCAAAGGTCCCGTGCCGCGCTGCTTTTTTTTTTCAAAGATAGGCCTCGTTACTCTAAAGTCTCTTTCGCGAATTTCAGCCTTGGTGCAGAATTCGAACGACTTTGAGACAGACCCACAAAGAGCTTTCCTTAGGACGTGCCATTTCTGTGTCTGTAGCTTTAAATGATAATGAGGAGGAGGAGAGGCGGGGCAAGGTGGAGGGTAGGGGAGTGGCCTTAAGATGCGCTAATGTTTACAGCTGTTGTATCGCGATGGCTAATAGACATGCAGTTCATCCAGAATCTGATTCCGATGGAGAAGCATCTCAAAGAAGCTGAAAGTCTCCGGGAATGCTTCATTTAAAATAGTGTGTCTGCATACGATATTTTAGTTGGTTTGTTCAAGTATGCTGCCACAGTTATTTACATCATTTAGCGGACGCCCTTATCCAGAGCGACTTACAATTAATACAGTCTTACAAGGGGTTAGGGGCCTTGCTCAGAGACCCAACTGTGGCAGAGGTGGGATTTGAACCCTGGACCTTCTGGTCCACAGGCCAGTACCTTAACCGCTAGGCCTCCATGTACGCTGTCGTTCTAGAGCTGCGTTAGCATTGATATCAGACATATCAGTCATCTAGAGCTGATGAAGTCAGTAAGGGGTTAAAAAAGACATGCAGACACTGTTGGGGGCTCCTGGGCTTTGGATGACCGCCGTGCTATGCTAGAAGCTATCGACCGACCTGTTACAATACCCTCGTTTGTCCAATGAATTGAATTGTTTGACTTTTAATTTGTTGTTCGGATTCCATTCTATCTGGCACTCGGTGTCTTATTCACATTGCTCGTAAAACCGGCAATCCAAAACGACAGCTCTTCAACTAAAGAGTAGGTGGGACACTGGCGGGGGGTTGAGCAGTCGGGGATGGTGCCCCTTTAACGACTCGTAGAAGCTTATGTTTCCAGACACCAAACTCTTTTACCTGTAGGACAGAAATGGATGCAAACATATTGTTTTTGCACTGGGAGGGTTTAAAGGAGCAGTAGAAACACCTCCCCCCCCACCCCCACCCCCCCCGTTTAAAGCAGCACAGACACTCCCAAGAGAGGACTAGACACTCCTGGGGAGATCTTCTGAGATGTGAACTGTCAAAGACTTGGAGCCGTTTAATTGTTTGATTTGTGCTCCGTCTATGTTCACATGGATGTGTACTTTAATTCCTACAGTCAACTCTTATTGACATAGAGGGTCAGGTGCTTGTTCTGACACCGTCTCAACTTGCATACTGTACGTCGACTCCTCATCTTTTGTGATCTGCCCAACCATGATTCTAAACCACAGCAGAAGAAGAACTTTTTCTGCATCCGTAGGAATAACTGCCCAGTTGTTTTCCATTTACAGCGTTTGGCAGATATCCGTCATCTGGAAAGACTTCCAGAAGTGTTTTGTATTTGCCCAAGTAATTATTACCCCATGCTAGTGCAAATAAGAGTCCAAGATCGCAACCCGACTCAAATCCTGTTAGGATATGATGGTAGATAAATCCAAAACATTCATACAGAGCAACGCTTAGTCACCGTTTTTAGACGGCAGTAGGCTCAGGCCATCAGACGCGCAGAGGGCTTTCTTGTGGAAAGTGCGCCAGGCTAGGGAACGGCCCTGATGCTCGTCTTGCTTAAGTATTGGGTGGTGGGTCCAGTCGAGCTAAGATCGTGTCTGAAAGGGTACAAGGTACCCTTTTACAAGGTAAAAAATTGTATTATTATCGTTCTTAATCATGTTTGTATTATATTGGTATATAATATATAGCCTTACCTGATCATGAGAATGCTGATAAGCGTATATTCGCTCTCTCAAATCCCCTGTAAAGCGTTTTTTCTTTGCGTTTTCTTCATTCTGAGTTTAAAATACGCCAAGCAAGAACAGACCGTTTAATAACAGAAAATCTGCATGTACTCCACAGTATTAAAACGTTAACTCCGTAGCTCTTCTTCTACATTCAGTCAATGTAACAGTGCCATCTGTAGGTACAACGCGGTAATACAGCAGCAAATAAACACGTCATCATGGAGGTAAGGAGGAACAAAAAAAAAAAACCTAGTCAACACCCGATTATTCAGATCCAGCCCCAGCATGTAAGCACACTCACTGTTTCAGGGTTCGATTTATTTACCCCTCTATTCATATCAAGAAAGTTCAACTGCAGTTTGATACATGCTTACCTGGGTGTGTAAGTTCCCATGGGATTTTCCTGAAATGTTACTGGAGACTCGTTTTGTGTGCAATGTGTTGGTCAGACCGGAGGAAGTCTGCTTTGATGCTGGCTTCATTGTTAAACTGACTCATGGTCAGAAAAATCCCCACCCGACTCACAATAGATATTCGCCACATACTGGAAGAATCATTTTCATCATCAAGACTAAACCTGTGAAATGTTAAGTAAACTCGTGTTTGTGTTTTTGTGCGTGTGCGCGTGTATCTGTGTTTTATTAATTCAGCTACTGCTTTGGCCTCCCTCCCAAAAGCCTATAATATGCTGTCGTGATGTGAAAGATTGTATTTCTTAATATACTTGTGCATGAAATGAAAGTCTGCACTTTGAACACGTTGAGCAACAAAGTTTTTTTTGTTTCAATCACAGATGTTTTAATTGTTTTGTCCTTTTTTTTTTTACCAGTAAAAACCATCTTAGTAGTCTTCTTTATAATTTCCTGTTCCATCACATGACCCAGCCCCAGCCCCAAACCACTGATGAGTGCTCTTTGCTGTTGCGTGCATCACTGCTTACCACTAAGGCAAATTTCTCAACTCCCTCACAAGTAGGGCTGTTGACAAAACCACCTTTGAGTCCAAGACGAGTCCAAATTCGAAAAAGTTTCAAGAACCTGAGTTCAAAGGATGTCATGTCATGGCCGGACCCAAGTCTGGATCGGAACTAGGGTGTGGTGGTATTGATGTTTTATCGTGACTGCGATAGCCTAGCGGTTAAGACACCGGATTCTGGTCCTCATGGTCTAGGGTTCAAATCGCACCTTTGCCAAAACTGCCACAGCTGCTAAATGCCGTGAATGTGAAATGTAATGTACGAATGTTTTACGTTTATAAGTACATTTTCAGTATTTCGGAGACGCCCTTATCCAGAGCGAGTGGCATCTGATGCATCTCACAATGCAAGCAATTGTGGGTTAAAGACCTAACGGTGGCATCTGAGCAGATGTGGGGTATCTTAACCGCTAGGCCACCACAGACCGTAGATGTTTTCATGCTATCATACATCTCGACAAACTTTACATTAGATACAAACTTACAAAATCATAACACAAAATGAGGAGGTACAACTAAGGCTTTAAGCACTTTTACTCGAGTGTCGCCCACATTTACATTTACAGCATTTAGCAGACGCCCTTATCCAGATCGACTTACAAGTCTTACAATTCAAGCAATGGTGGGTTAGGGGCCTTGCTCAGGGACCCAACTGTGGCAGAGGTGAGATTTGAACCTTCTGGTCCATAGTCCAGTACCTTAACCACTAGGCCACCACAGTCCCACCAGTAGAAGCCCTTATCCAGAGCGACTTAAAAACTCATCCAGTCTCACAGTTCAAGCAACGGTGGGTTAAGGGACTTGCTTAAGGACCCAACTGTGGCAGCTTGGCAGAGGTGGGATTTGAACCGAGAACCACAATACTGTTCGTGGTACGCGTACCCCTGCAAATGTTATAGGTGTTTAAGTGCTTGACTCTTCTATTTCACCATGTTTTATATGCCTTCAGGTTATAAGTAACACATAACACGAGTGTTTTTTTGTTTTTTTTTTAACCCTGTGGAAAATATTGCCTCACTCATAGCATGCACATAGGTAGCTAGGGCTGATCACTTTTATTGCTTCTTTATTGTTTATTGCCCAGCACTGGGACAAAAATGTGTTTTCCTCAGTGGTTCGTGATACAAAAACAACAAATAATATTAATTGCTTGTTTGGAACTTCAAGAAAGAATCGTCACGTCAACGTGTACTTAGGTACTCTGTTAGGACCTCTCCTGGTGAAGCTGCTCCAGTCGGTTTCCATGAGCATTATATGAACCAGTGTTTCCTCTAGGATCACCAGCAGCAGCGGCGGCGACTGCCGGCCAACCAGCTTTTATAAAAAGCCTGTACGCGGCGGCACCGCTGCCTCACAACCAAAAAGGTCCCGGGTTCAATCCCAGGGTGGAGCGACCTGGGTCTTTTCTGTGTGGAGTCTGCATGCCCTGCCCGTGTCTGCCTGGGTTTACTCCGGGTACTCCGGTTTCCTCCCACACTCCGGTCCAGAGACGCACGTGTTAGGTTAATTCGTGTCTCTAAATTGTCATTGACACGCCGGCTGCACGCCGGTCCCAAGCCCGGATAAATGGGGAGGGGCGGAGAAAGCAATGGCAAACTACTCCACTATCCTGCCGAAATACCTCATGTTCATGATCACATCGATGAAAGACAGACGTAGGGAGATGCATCAAGCGACCGAGAGTCGGCCGCGACTGTACGGTTAATCCGTCCATCTAAACCGTCTGAAAATTTGAAGTCACGTGATCTACTTCCGGTGGTCTTATGGCTTTAAGTTTGTGCAGTACTGCCAAAATGCGGCGCAATCATGGACCGAACAGCGCTTCGAGTCACGAGCGAGATGCAGGCGTTGAGGAGCCGGGATGAACGCTACACGTGACACATGACACATGATACTGACACCACATAGACGTGTTGTGTTGAGTTAAGTATTTCACAATCTCCTACGTCTGTGCTCCTGTTTTATCTTTCTGTGTACGCTTGCTCTCTCAGTTAAAGCACTAACTGCACGTGCTTTCAGACGGCACAGAGTTCAGGTCTTTGTTCCCCAAAGCTCTGCTGCGTGAGCTGTCCACGTTTGCCGTTGCTATCTGGCCCAGCCCTGACTCTAACCTTTGTTCGCGCTCCCCTTTGGTTTTGCTTTCCACCGTCTCTTCCAGTGACTGAAATTGAGTCCGTCTCTTGGTAAGAGCATTAGCAGACGTACGTCAGACAAGGCTGCATTATTGAAGCTACTGAGTTTAACGGCGCATAGTGTGTACTGCACAAAACTCACAAGTCACACGCAGTGACTTTTTTTTTTTTTTTTTTTTTTATGACCTTCGCGGTAGAGCTCATCAAGATCACGCCGCGCGTCTACGTATCCTGCACCTGCAGTAGTCGCGTCACAAAGGCCTTTAATAGTTCTGTTCGATTGGAACAATCATCATTAACGTTGCGCTAAACCGCCTAATCTAGTGAGTTTAGACCGTAATGGGTTTGGCGAAAGCTCTGAGCTCATCACGCTGATTTATTCTGTTCGTATTCGTACTGCAGTTGATTCCTTAGAAACGTGACGCACACAGTACTGTGCAAAAGTCTTAGCCCACCGTTAGGTATTATGGCTTATATCAAATAAGGCCAACGATTAGACCCAGAAATTCCAAACTGATCCGCTAACCCGCTATAACAATTGATCTGCTATCTGATCCGCTAACCCGCTATAACAGATAATCTGCTATCTGATCCGCTAACCCGCTATAACAAATGATCTGCTATCTGATCCGCTAACCCGCTATAACAGATAATCTGCTATCTGATCCGCTAACCCGCTATAACAAATGA
>JAUZST010005291.1:5229-12729 GCA_034779995.1 Parotocinclus haroldoi
TTCCCCCCCCCCCCCCCCCCCGTGTTTATTGGTTTTGTAGACGCCCTCATTTCTCTTTTTCTGTCGATTCAGATCGTCGTGGAAAGGTTTACCCGAGCTGACTAATGAAAACGGGCAGTTCTGCCCCTTCAGCTGCGACACGCAGGCCTGGTCCATCGCTTCCGATCTGGAAGTCCTGTACGACCTCTGTGCTGCCGATGATCTGTAGAAAAGCCAACCTTTTATTCCTCGTCCCCTCAGGATGAGCTCCAGGCTAAAAAGCTGGATGAATGGCCTTTATTTACGTGTGACTGCCAAGTTTATTCTTTTCCTTTCTGCCATGCTTATTAAATAAGGTTTAATATCCATCGCGTTTGACTGGATTTCTAAATTTTGGTTCCTGGTATAAAATACAGCACGTCTGTTTATTGCCGTTTTGTAAAACGAATCGAATTCTGTGCAAAGTTCTGCAGGTCCAGAGAACCGGCGGCAGGTCCGGATCCCACATGAGGAAGCGTTTTAGGTCAGGATTCTGATATTCAAGATGATATGCGAGCCGTTTATAGATTATATATATATATATATATAAAAACAAACATCAGGGCTTAGAAAACGGAAAAGCGAATTAGCCGAGTTTCCTGGAGGCTCTGCAGAGCAAATGTTACGTCTGTCTCTTCCTATTACGACATCAGAGCAAAAACGAGAGCAGACAGGCAGGAGGAAATCAGTTTAGAACGTCCAGCTCTACAAACAGGAACACGCGCTACGCGATAAAGAACTGCTTTTATTTAATCAGCCGTCGTTACGTCTGAATGTGGCACCGAGAACTCGACGCCCTCGTTCTTCACCAGGTCCAGAGACGAGAACAAGCTCTGGAAACATCAGCGTTCTAAACTCAGCTCAAGTTGGAACTGATCAAATTGGGTGGCGTCAGCCATGCCAGCGGGGGCACCCAACGTTCTGGTTTGTTGAAATTTCATGAAACGACCTCGACTGGGCCACGAAACCGACGATCCGAGGACAAGAAAAGAAGTAGAAAACGAGTGTGTAGTGTATATATATATATATATATATTTATTCATTTCAGAACAGTTGCTAATGTCTGTCGTGCCCAAACACACCACCAGGATACAGTACTCGATAATACAGTAATACATGATACCTAAATATTGATATACATTTACCCTCATACCTTAACACCTCTACATATAGTCAGATTTAAATGTTTCTTTATCTATTAGACTCATACTGTTGAGAAAGACAGAGACGTTACAGACGCCAAACAGTGGCCACGTATCATGGCTAGCTTAATACTGTCGTTGGTTACTGGAAACGTGACATTTACACAACGTACAAGCACAGCCATTTCGATGAAACGAAACAAGATCGACAGGAAGGTCAAAATTTACCTCAGGTTTTTTCATTTTGGTAATTCAAATTTAGCTGTAATGCGTATCATGAGCCTTTCTAGCAAATTTCTGAGCTTGGTAGCGCTTAGCTGTTTAACGTCTAGGCCAATAAAAATCTCAACGTCTCAGCAAAAACAAGACATGGCTGCCCAGGAGATCAAAACTTGACCTCTGATGTGTTAGGGAAGATTCCAGCTCTCTGATTTCTGAGGTAACGATGAAATAGTTTGACCAAGCTTGGCCAAAATGAGGCCAAACTGCTGACAGCGGCGACATTTACCTCAGACGTTTTCAGAAGAAAGACGAATTATTATTAGCTTTGGCATTTACAGTGGCCTTGCCTAAGTCAGTCAGTTCCTGAGGTAAAGATTTAGCCATGTAGCATTTAGCTGTAGCGAATCGGTAGCGGTAGCGGCGGAAATGAGGAAACTCGCAGGAATGTCGACGCTTACCTCAGACGTTTTGGTCAATTGGTCATAAAAGCTTAAAGTTACACTTGTTAAGGCAGCTGGCATTGACAGTTGCTAGGCAAATGGGAACTATGCATTAGCTATAGGCCTGTAGCACATATTTAGCTCGGTAGGGCTTAGCTGTTTAGTGTTATAAAGCTAACGTTAGCTATACATAGCTATTAGGATGATCAACGTTTACCTCAGGTTTTTTGGTAGTTTGATCGGGAAAGTAGTTTGATCGGACGGATGCCCGAGCCAAATATTTGGACAAAGCTTGGACAAAAGGATACAGGTGAAAACAGCAACATTTACCTCAGGATTGTTAGTAAAAATTGCTCATAAGATGCTCTGAGGTAAAAATTTCGCTAAATAATATCGTAGCTGTTTAGTATTCGGACAAAGACTGTAGAGGAAATGAACAAATCTGTCAGGACTGGCAACTTTTACCTCAGATTTTTTGGTAGTTTGATCAGGAAGGAGTCTAGCGGACGGATGCCTGAGCCAAATAGTTGGACAAAGCTTGGACAAAATTGTACAGGTGAAAACGGTGAAGTTTTCATAGAATGGTCAAGATTGGCAGCGGCCATGTATATGTTAGTCATTACCTGAGGTTTAGCCAGGTGTTTAGCATTTAGGACAAACAAATCGACAAAAAGTGACATTAGAAAAAGGATATAAATGATAGCAATAGCAACGTTTACCTCAGATTTGTCAGCGAAATGCCCAGAATACGCTCTGATTTGAAATATTCCCCTCATTTGTGAGCAGTGCTCTTAGCAAAGTCTGTGGTAAAGATTTAGCCCGGCAACACTTACACTGCGTAGCATTTTAGACAAATAAGAGCCACTGACATTAGAAGTGAGCCATAACTATTAAGAATATCAACATTTACCTCAGGATTGTTAGTAAAACTGCTCGTAAGATGCTCTGACTAGCAACTTTTACCTCAGATTTGTTATTTGACAGTTAACAGGCATGAGATAGCTAAAAATGACGAAGCTTACAGGCTTAGCCAAGGAAAGGTTTGGCTAAAGTGGCACTAGCTCCTATAACTAGGGGGCTAATGATTTTGTTAGCAAGCTACAAGGAGTGTATTGCAAATATAAGCGTTTATATCAGACGTTTTGATAAAATGCTATGGAAAGTAATGGCATTTATTAAGTGTCATTACTAATATTACACATTAACACGTATTAACTTGACAACTGTGCACCAAGTATGAGCTAATGTAATATCTGAGGCAAAGATTTAGCTAGTTAGCACTTAGCAGGTTTGTATAGTATCATAGACAATATAAAGGCAATAGTAACAGTTAAAAAGTCATATACATCCTGTGGCAAAAACGATGGAACCAACACAATTCGGCCCGAAAAACCAAGCAAAAAATAATTTTTATGTCATTAATTTGAGGCATTTCACCACCTTTAAAGTAAAAAATAACTAGAGTTTTTGCCAGAGGTTGAACGACCGTTTGGAATATGAACATTAAACCGTTTAGGAAAGCTAACAACAGTTATATTTATCATTGATCGTTTGACAGACATTTATATGGACTTAGTTTAGCCACAGGTACGAGCTTGTGCGGTTAGTACGGTTAGTACGGTACGATACGGGGCACGGTCAAGCTGGATCTTAGCCGAATTTTGGCTGGCCGTTAGCCGGGGGCTGATGGTTCTGCTGTAGCAGTTTAGTAGCGAGCTGGCTGATGTGACTCCAGGCCTCCTGGACGTGCTGGGACTCGGTGTTTCGGGCGCAGAGGGCAAAACGCAGCACAAACTGACCCGCTAGGTGACAGGGGACCAGGTGAATCTTCCGAGCACCGTTAATCATCTTCAACAAAGCCTCGTTCTGCTCGTTAGAACCCTGCAGAAAACAAAATGGCTTAAGGTTTAATTTTTTTAACTAATTTTAGTGTTGATTTTGCGGTTGTGGCTTTTTTTAAAAAAAATAATTTATAACAAAATAAAATAAGTCCATAATAAAATTAACTGTATAAAGCCAATAATCTAAATGAATATGACATAATTATTAAAATAAAAAAAATACATTTGAAAATAATCAAACAAATTAATAAACTCTATAATAAAAAAGCTCGAATAAAAACATGAACAGAATAAATAATATAAATATAAATAAATAATTAAAATAGGTAACAAAATAAATTGAAATAAAAAAACTGTATAAAATAATAAGCAACAATCTGAACTTATATAATATATTAATAAAATTGAAAATAATTTCATAAATGGTCTAGCATGAAAATAATTAACAAAATAAATTAAATCTACGATACAAAAGCTAGAATAAGATATATGTAATAATCTATGACATAATAAAATAAACTGTATAAAAATAAGGCAATAATCTACATTAATACGACAGTAATTAAATAAAAATCATTTAATAAATGGTTTATAATAAAAATAGTTAACATAAATGAAACCTGTAATAAAAAAAAGCTATAATAAAAGATAAAATAAAATAAATATAATAATCTATAACAAAATGAAATAAGTCCATAATAAAATAAACTGTATTAACTAATACGTCAGTAATCTAAATTAACGTAATATTTTAATAAAATAAAACACCGTTTGATAAATGGTCTATAATGAAAACAATTTGAAAAATCAATGTATTTATTGATCCGAACACGAGAGCTGATATTTATTATAAAACATGCAGGGATTAAAAAATGCCAACAAAACGGCTCACCTTTAATCTGAAGCAGACGAGCCCGAGCACGACGTCGGCGCTGATCTCAAAACGTTCATCAGATCGCAGCAAAGCCTCAAACTCCTTAGCCAGAGCGACATGCTGCAACACATCGTTATCGTTATCGGAACAGGCGATAAAACCTTTAAACATGTCTGCATGAGCACCTGTACAGGTACATCACTGTTTCCACGACGTGCTTTTGTTTTATTAGCCGTTACTTATTCAGCGTGAAGAACTGGAAAGAGGGCGTCGGCCAGTCGCTCTGACCTGATGTGATGTGATGTGATGTGATGTGATGTGATAGCTTGATTATGTGGGTTACCTTGCGGATGTGCTCCTGCAGGCCTCTCAGTCCGTACATGCGAAAAACAAACCACAACTTCAGCGATCGAAACCTGCGACCCAACGGGATCCCCCAGTGCTGAGAGAGAGAGATATATAAATAAATATATAAATATAAAATATAATATTTTGTGTATTTAAAAAAATAATTACGTAGCTATTTTTTACTATCGTTGACTTTGATAAAGCTTTAATTTATTTCATTTAAATACGGATTAACTAACAGACTAATAAACAGAACTGAAACTAATCAGCTAATTAATGAATGATTAATTGATGATTGCGGTTAGGTACAAAAATATTTTTGTTTTATTTTTAAACTCATTTAGAAGGGCTTTATTATTATTATTTATTAAAAAATAAGCTTATTTGTTTGTTATATCTAAGATGCGTACTTCCTGATCACATTACTTTTAAATGTATTATTTTACGTTGTATTTCTTACCCCCGGCTCTCTAAATTTGGGAGGGCAGAGGGACGAAGGCTTTAAATATTTTATAAAGTTGGAGTTTATTACATTTTGTTTGCTCTTCCTTTACATCACGGCTCTGAGATTTTTTTTTAAATGCTTTTGTCAACTAAGATTTTCCCACAGAATGATGGACAGATTAATCATCATGAATTAGAACAGGTTTATCACACCCTCCTCTTTTACATTACATTATATTATATTATATTATATTATATTATATTATATGATATTATTCTATTCTATCCTCAGACGAAATGGAAATCTGCTTTATTAAGGGATTGTGGGGAATCAAAGTGAAACAAAGAATAAATACATTCTGTACTCACTCTGTAATCCGTCACTAAACCTGCAAACACAAAGCAGAGATCAGTTAAATACACACTACACACACATACACTACACACACACTACACACACGCACACACACTCTTTTTGATCCTTTTCCTTCTCTAATCCCCGTTTCTTTCTTTCTGTTTTTCTGTCTTTATGGGGACTTTTTTTCATTCCCTTGTACGTCTGTTCTGTTTTCAAGCTTCAGGCTTCAGATGAAGATAATTATGGGATGTATGCTACATGATGTCACATCTCGTACCCAAACTGGTGATCATCTCAAATCAATTAGAATGACAAATTACAGGTGTGTAAGATCACTGAAGATCCACGATACCTGTAATCAGAGGGATCAGACTCACTGACGGATCATTTAACTTTATATATATATATATAATCTAAACATTTCAATTCTTTATCCACTCTCACTTATTACTAATAAAAATAAATCTTACAGTCCCAACAATGGTGGTTAAAAACAAACAACAACAACCACAACGGGAGTAGATTTCACGTTTTACTTCTGTCCATTTCTGTCCTTTTATTTAGCCTTAAAAAAACCTGTTATTTCTTTATTCTTTGTTATTAAATCATTTTTGAACATTTTATTCCCTTCCCTTTTCTTATCCCTGTTTTCTTTCTTATGTTTATTCCCAGTGCGTCTTACTATCTAAAATCTTTACTCTTTCATTGTTTCTCTCTTTTACCATTTTCTTTCTTCATCTTTTTCATTCCTTTCTCTTTTGTTTATTTCTTCTTTTTCTCCTCTTATTTTCTTATGTTTATACCTGATTGTTTTTTGTTATAAAAACCCATTTTTAAACTTTATTCTCTTCCTAATCACAGTTTTTATTTTATCTTATACATCTCTCTCTCTTTTTTAGGTTTCTTTCCGTTCTCTTCTATGTGTTTCCTTTCTTTTTCCTTCTCTTTCTCTTTACTCATTTTTCTTTTTTGTTATTAAATCCGTTCTTCCTTCTTTCTTTCTTTATCCTTTCTTTCTTTTTTCTTTCTTCTTTCTTTTTTCCTATCTTTCTTCCTTCTTTCTTCCTTTCTTTCTTCCTTCCTTCCTTCTTTCTTCTTTCTTTTTTTCTTCCTTTCTTCTTTTTTTCTTTCTTCCTTCTTTCTTTCTTCTTTCTTTCTTTTTTCTTTCTTTCTTTCTTCTTTCTTTCTTTTTTCTTTCTTTCTTTTTTCATTCTTCCTTTTTTCCTTCTTTCTTTCTTTCTTATTTTTTTCTTCCTTTCTTTCTTTCTTTTTTATTTGTTCCAATCCTTTCTGTTTTGTTTGCGCTTTTTATCTTATTTTATAATTTCTGTAATTAAATCCGTTTTACATTAACACCAGTTGGAGGTTTGAGCCTCCTGAAGCCAGTGTGTGTGTGTGTGTGTGTGTGTGTGTGTGTGTGTGTTGATGACATCACAGACACGGCCCTTTTGGAGTGAGAAACGCCCGGAGCGCTGTGCTGAAACTTCGTTAGCCCTTTTTTTTAAGAGGTGGAAGCAGCAGACATTGTGAGCACGCTACCGATACGGACGTACACACGCGTGTTTGTGTGTGTGTGTGTGTGTGTGTGTGTGTGTGTGTTTGTGTGTGTGTGTGTTCTCAGGCATACACAGCTCCTCTTTTGTCTAGCTGTCATCACAATTAGAGCTGGGCTGCAGCTGCACAGCTGTGTCGCTCAATGACCCGCCATGACGTTCAGCACGGCAGACGAGCAACAGGCAGGACACGCCGAGCATGATGGGTAATTAACGTGTACCGTGTGATGGAGGAGGGGGTGGGGTGGGATGGGGGTGTG